>JABMDO010001244.1:0-17132 GCA_014851415.1 Cnaphalocrocis medinalis
GTCCTTGTCGTGAGTACATCTAAAGAGGTTTACTTTTTTATATTTTTTTTGGACAAATCGGAAAGTTTTTATGGTCGAATAAATTGCATGATAATGGACGACCATAAAAAGGTCATGTAACGTAAAAAGTGTAGCAATAAAATCTGTTTTATTTTAATTTATCAAATCGTAAAGTATGTACGTTTGTATGAATAATACGCGATGGCCGGTTAAATGTGCCGCAGAGCGTATTATTATAGGTAGGTAAATAGAAAATCTAATAGAGCTAGCACAAACTTTTCGAAAAGTCGGTAGTCTCTTCGTATCGTACGTATACATAATAAGGAATTTTAATTTGGAACTTGTGTTTTTTCTACAAAATTGCTTATAAATACTCAAACGATACTTCGAAACGTTCGTGCTAGCCCTTCTAGTTTGAATGGGCTTCACGAGTTTCCTAGAGAACGCAATATCCGACTCCCACGTGGGTGGACTAAGTTTGACTAACAATAATAGTAATCGAAACGCTAAAACGTGTGGTCACCTTATTAGAGTAGGACGCTAACCAATATATAGACATCTCGCGAGGCTCGAATGTAAGTAATAAGTGCGCCATCTTGTTATAGTGTAAAATCTTTGGTCGCAAGGTGCTATAAAACTTAACTTCCATAAAGCCTGTGATCTTGAAATATAAAAAAGTATGAAGACTTCTTGTTTGCCAAATACAAAGACAAAAAAAGCGAATCCTTATTTTTGCAAAAAAAAATCTGCAAAGTCTTATGAATGGAACATTCAAAATCTGTCCTAAGTGTTTCTGCCAAGTATATAATACAATTCACGCAGATATAAGCAGTAATGAAGAATATGTCAATGTGGTTCCCGTGCTATAGGTATGCATTGCTTTCCGACAAAACAAGAGCTACGTATGAAATTTTATTTCAAATTTTGAATTTTTAATAGTCAAGTCAAAGATTGTGGAAGCCCACACAAATTTCAATGGATTTTGAAGTGACTGCGATTGTGGCCATAAAAGATTTATTTCCAGAAGTGAAATTAGTTGGATAGCCGCTGCTTATGGAGAAAAGCTAAGCAAATGGGAGAAGTAAAACAAAATTGGGTAAAATCCATATTAAATTGTGCACAGTATTGTCACATCTACCTCCGGACTTGTTGGATGAATGGTGGTGGAATCGTGGAATGCCAAGATAAAAAATATCATTCCATTCGCCGCCTTCTGCGAGCAGGTGATGGTCGCGAAGGAGGCGGCGGAGCGCGAGCGAGAGGCAGACCCTCTTGCTCCCGCGCTTCGCAGGGCACGGAGGGGGAGGAGACGACGCCAATATGTGCGTCTCCTCCCTCTCCGAGGAGGGGGTCCGCTGGTGCGTGGGGCTGTAACCCCATCACCGGCATTGCACGGATCACCTCCTACGCCTGGAGGGGACGGCTCGATACTCTCTCGGCTGTCCCCTCTCCCTCCCCCGGACCCGGGGGAGGAAGCGCCTAGGCCCGCCGTGTAAGGCGGGCTGCCGTCCGGGGGAGGATCGTGGAGTAAGGTTCCGTACCACGCCCCACGATCCTCTCCCACTTAAGGACGATGAGGGAGAGTCCCAGGAGTTTTAGTCGGTATACCTCCGCCTTCTGCGGGGGGGAGTCCGACATAACCCATCTGTTTACAGACGGATGGGCATGCGTAACGCATTTCTCCTGGGTCACCAAAAAAAAAAAAAAAAGGAAATCCAATATTGCTAAATTTCTAGCCGGGATAAAAAAGGACGTCAACTTTTTCTTTGGTATATTAAATAGACCAGGGAATATAAAAATTTCAAAAAGAAAATCAGAAACCATTGGAATGAACCGAAGAATTCAAATCATCGTACAAGAGTTAATAACTGGTGATATTACGGTCGACCATTGCTTGGATAAATTAAGAGTTTGCAGGTCGAATCCCATGTGGGGTGAATCGCCTAATGACCCCAAAATTTATTTAGTCTAGTTTAAAAACAAAATCTTAAGCTTTTCTTGACCTTAATATCCGAAAATAGAAAAAGAAAAATTAAAAGAACTATGTACGATAGCCTATTTACGTAATCGAAGGTATGTAGAGCACACAAGGCACACATTAATCCGTTTCTAATTATTGACAATAAAAGTAGAAACAAAAATTTTTTTTTTTTCAGATTTTGGATATTTTTTTTTTAACCTACCAATGAGGCTGGCAGGTGACCAGTATAAAGACGAAGCCTACATATACTCAGCAGTAGGTGGATGTAAGCTGATGAATATATAAGGCCTAGTTCTTAAGTGGTACGAATAAGGCTAGTTTACCCAACTGTTTCGTAACTATTACCTTAAATATTTTAAGGACCGACATCACACCAGCCTGTACGCTCTCAATAAAACCGAAACGCTTACTTATTTAACGTTTCATTTAATTCTATCGAAGGCATAACAGCCTTGCGATGTTGGTCCTTAAAAGATCACGATGGACTGAGCCACGTACCCAAAACCACACTGACTAATGGTTTATAACTAAATAATGCATAAATGTAGACTTCGCCACCTCATACAAACATTAACAACATTTGAACTTAACGCAAAAAATTTAGTCAATAAGTGAGGGCGGGCCACTAGATTAGTTAGAAATAAGACAAAGAGATGACATCACAACAACAAGGATTTCATAGACAACGACAAGGCTTATAGATAAACTGAAAGTTCAGTCAGCCAGCTGAAAATTAGAAAAATATTATAGAGTAGGTAACTAACTCTAATAACCAACTATTTACATATTTTATATTTAATAAGAAAAACCCAAGGAACGAAACGTTTTCCTGTAATTCTTTTTAAAAATACCTATCTGTCAAACTCTAAGAAAAGGAATATACCTAAGAAACAATAAAGCAAACAATAACAATTTCTCAGAATAATAACTTATTAGAGTTATTATTCTAAGGGCCGATTTTTCAATGCTCAGTTAAAGGACTAGATAAGATTTATTCTACAGTTAACAGGATTCTCCATTTTCAATTGACAGATAGGCTTAAACGGCCGGTTAAACTGTGTAACTGGGGAATAAATTTAACTGGCCCTTCAAACCTCAGTTAGCACATTATCTGTAGAGTTAATTGACGTTTCTGTCACAGTGCTCGTCAGTGATTGTTTGGTTATAATTGTGTTTTTGCTCATAAATTGGAAAAATATGGATATTTTCGATTTAATTGATGATGGAACAATCGAAGAAGATTATGCAGCGATAAACTATTTAAATTCAAACAGAAGACCAACTCGAAAAAGATACTGTGCAATTATTATTACCACTCATTGGAAGTAAAATCGCTAATACAACTAACAGGTAACAAACTTGTTTTCTATCTACCCACAAAAACAAGTATTTTGGCATAGAAACTGGATAAGGTAATACCGATCTGTGTACATTAGATGTTTATTTACAACAAAGCCTTTTTTTTTCAGAAAGGAATCTGTTCCACCTTTACAGCAAATACTGCTGACTTTGCGGTTCTATGCGTGTGCTAGTTTCTATATCACAATTGGTGATTTTGCTGGAATACACAATTCCACTGTATGTAAAATTATAAAAAAAGTAACAGAAGCAATCACCTCACTTCGCCAGGAATTTATTAAATTGCCATCCAACAGAGAAGAATTATTATCAGTACAGGAAGGATTTTATAAAATTGCCCGTTTTCCAAGGGTCATTGCTGCATTGGATTGTTCTCATATCAAGATAGTTTCTCCAGGTTAGTTTATATTACTATTATTATAATTACCTATTCTTGAACTCCCTGGTTCAAACTCATGTGGAGAGAACATTTTATAAGTATCCACACCATAATTATTATGTATTTAACACTTATTATTTTTTAGGTGGAAATACTGCAGAAGACTATAGAAACCGAAAAGGCTTCTTCTCATTAAATGTTCAAGCTATGTGCACTAGCGATTTAATATTTGAAGATACTGTAACAAGGTGGCCATGGCAAAGTAAATTTACATGTCTTCGATTGTAGAAACAATAAAGTCTTAATAAGGATTTGAAACAACAATACCTATCAAACTAAACAAAAAAAAAGGAATATAATCTAACAAACAATATGTCAATTTCTTAGAATAATAACTTGTTACAGTTATTATTCTAAGGGAAATTTATATGTCTCCGATTGTAGAAACAATAAAGTCGTATAAGGGTTTAAAACAATCTTTACTAGATAATAATTGCTGATGAGAGCGCGGGATATTTTCAGGCGTATGATACTTCTCCAGGAGGCGGTCAATGAGAAGAATCCTAGCCAAAGCAAAATTACTACATTCAAAGAAAAGATGATCTAAAGTTTGATTATTGGAGTTGCAGTAATTGCAAGCTGGCGAAGAAACAATATTTATTCTATGAAAGTGAGCATTAAATCTGCAATGTCCAAGCCTAAGTCGATCGAGAGATAATAGTGAAGAATTTCCTTTCTGTATAATGAGACCCTTGAGTGAACCATGGTTTTGTTATCTATACATAAACAAAAAACTAACATCGTGCAAGGAGTTTTTCGCACCCTCTTTAAAATCGATAGAGTATAAATTTATTAAAAACTAACAACTTTTAAGGACCTACTTCACACCGGCGTGTGCGCTTTCAATAAAACCGAAACGTTTTTTATCAAGGGATAGGTGGCAAACGAGCAGGGACGGATCACCTGATGTTATGCAATTGCCCTCGCCTATGGACACCAGTGGTGTCACAAGCGCGCTGCTCTTTTGGACTGGACTTCCGGTACCCTCACTCACTCGTCGAAACAGCGTAGCGTTTAACGTTTCATTGAATTTTATTGAAAGCGTACTACCTTGCGATATTGGTCCATATAGGCGACGACCATTTGAATGACGTACCCGAAACTAAACAGACTGATGATTTAGATCTAAAAAATCTTCTCGTTTTGGTATGTGCTTTTAATGTCTTACTCACTTCTCGAAGGCATTATAATGAAGAAATCAAAATTTTTTTGACAAAGGACCTATGTTAATAAGGCTAAAAAAGATTAAATCTCAAAAAAAAAATGCATTCCCACTCAAATTGCATTAATGAAACGATCATAGTACTCGATCTCAATCTGAATCGCCCAGTCTTTTATGTAACAATATTTCTGAACTTGCAATGCCACTTCCAGAATCATTTGAAGTTGAAGGGGCTCCTAAGGAAGCGCCCACTTCGAAAAAGCGGACGAATAAGAAAAAAGACAATGCACAGTTAAAAAGTCAAGGCAAGGAATATTTGACACAAGTCAAAAAGAAAGTAGTGCCAGATCGACGCCTTGGTCCTACTTGCAATTTAGATTCCTGTAAAAGAAAAAGTCGCAGCTGTCATCGCCTAGCGCCCGAAGATCGTCAAAAAATATTTGAAGAATATTGGCAGCTAGGAAACGTTGACCGTCAACGTGAGTTTATAGCAAGGCATGTGGAACAAATTAAAATTCAACGTCAAACTGCAGGTCCAACGTCTAGAAGACAGGTAACTTTAAAATACTACCTAATGGTTCGTGGGGAAAGATTCAAAGTTTGTGGGTATTTTTTCCTGAATACTTTGAGTATCAGTCAGCGAGCTCTTCGAACTGCTTTAGCCAAAGTGACACCTGTTGGAACAATGGAAAAAGATCATCGTGGTGGTCGTACCAAAGACCGTCAGAAAACTGATTCGAAATTGAGAGAACTCGTCGAATGTCATATAGATCGATTTCCAAGGGTCGAATCTCATTATTGCCGTGCAAACTCCTCCCGGGAATATTTGCATGAAGATTTATCCTTGCGTAAGATGTATGATATGTTTTTGGCTACTTTAGAGAACGATGCAATAAAACCCTGTTTTGCAACCTACCGCAGAGTGTTTAAGGCAAAAAAACTGAGTTTTCATCATCCTAAAAAAGGATCAATGCAGTTTATGCATGGCGTATCGTACCGGTAATTCCGAAGACAAATTAAAATTGCAGGAAAAATATGATAACCATATTGAACAAAAACAGTTGTTCCGTCAAAAGAGAACCGAAATGCAAAGAATTAGCTAAGCAGTCTCCTGACTCTATACAATGCGCAACTTTTGATCTGCAGCAAGTTATATCCTTGCCCATAACAAAGGAAAGTTCGCTTTTTTATAAAAGACGTCTGTCCGCCTATAATTTTACCATCTACAACATGACATCACGAGCTTGCACTTGTTTCACGTGGCATGAAGCACAAAGTAAAAGAGGAGCCTCAGAAATATCGACGGCTTTAAATATTCATCTGAAAGACAGTGATGTACGTGGTCTAAAACACGTCTATTTGTTTGCTGATGGATGCAGCGGACAAAATCGGAACTCTATCGTAGCTTCTGCGTTATTGTACACCATCAACAATGCAACAAATCTTAAAGAGATCACATTGCAATTTTCCGTGCCCAATCATGGTCAAAACGAGGGAAAACTCTGCCCATAGCGCAATTGGCTATGCCTTGAAGAAGGCTGGAGATGTATTTGTGCCGTCACAGCTGGTTCCTATATACAAACTGTCAAAAAGATCAAATCTCAAAAAAAAAATGCATTCCCACTCAAATTGCATTAATGAACTGAATTTTTTTTTTTTTAATTATAATTGATAGGTACCCTTTGTTCCCAGGGGAAAATGTTTGTTTTCATCACTATATTTCTTTTCAAAATTGTGCCCTTGTTCTACCAAAGGTATCGCACTTTTGGTAGAACAAGGGCACAATTTTCACCAGAGAACCTGGTTAGAAGCTGTAATAGTAAGAACCAAAATTATATGCCAAAGTACAGAGTAGACGAAAATAGCAATCATCAATGATGTATATTTCCCAAATTATGATTTTTAAATCACAGCACTTATTATTATGACTGATACTAATAGTAAAAGTTTATAAATATTACATATTTGATTCTCTTGATTTAAAATAGCTGCATTATTATTTATATTCATTCAAATTCAATATATTTAGAAATTACATAATTGAGACAGATTTTTCATAATTCCTACAGTAGAATCCCGAATATCTAGAGTAGACTTCAAATTGTCGTCTCACGTCAGAGATAGGTCTCTAAAGGTTAAATCACAAAAACAGGGTATTTACCTACACATATTGATGAGACTATCATCCAGCGCCAGGTGATGGCGTACCGGCTTCGAATCGAAAACTTAGGAATTTAATTGATTGGATAATAGGGATTTAACTGTACAAAATATGAGTTAATCGTATATGTATGCAATGTAAAAAGTACAGACAGTATCAGGTGAAACAATGCAGGTGCAAAAATAGCACTTATTACCTGAGACAGGTATAAGAGTCAAAGTCCACATTAAGTTTACAAAGGGTAACTATGCGTAGTGCGTACATTATTGGTCTTCTGCTTCCAAACTCGCAATGGCCATTTTCAGGGCGCCTTCCCTGCTAACGTTACCCCCGATGAATCCAGTACTGTGGCAGAATACACAGCCCTCGATACCAGACACCTCGCTAAGGATCTCGTCTCTCACACCCCACCATTTGGGATGAAGCGGTTTCCTGAAATTACTTAATAGGTTAGAAGTTATATTAAACTAGCGGCCGCCCGCGACTTCGTCCGCGTGGAAAAATAACTTTTTACCCCCCTTTTAACCCCTTACAACCCCCTTTTCGCAATAAAAAGTAGCCTATGTTCTTTCTCAGGGTCTAGATCATCTGTATACCAAATTTCATTTAAATCCGTTGAGTAGTTTTGGCGTGAAAGAGTAACAGACAGACAGACAGACAGACAGACAGAGTTACTTTCGCATTTATAATATTAGTATGGATTTAGTCTAGGGTGAAATAAATAGTTAATTTTTAAAGAAAAACAACTCTTATATCCCATATCTCAAAAACACTAACTTGGATTCTCCTATTATTTAAGTAAGATATACCAGTAAGTATTTGAGTATTAAAAAAACATGCTTTACATGAACACATACCTGGTTATAAAACTTCCATGGTTAACCGGTACAGCTTGCACTCTCCAGGACTTAGGCTTGTCACAGAATAAGACATATTTAATTTGAGGCTCTACACCCAGCTCCTGTTCTATGTCAAAGAAGTGTTCTTTCCACGGGAATCTCTCCTTGAATTCAATGATTTGTCCTGAACTGTGGACTTCATACCTGTCTTCTATAGAATTCTTGACAAAATCCCTAGCAGGCAACCATACATTTATCAAGTAGTTGACTGAATATAGAAATTCCTCACTCACCAGCTTCATAGCCTTCTCAAATATTTCGTCCAAATTGATTACTTGCTCAGAATTCCATTCTGGATTCAACCTGCCGACTCTAGCACTAAGGTGAGTTCTTATTTTGTACTTCGGTTCCTCAGTAGTCATGGGAACTCCATTGTCTATGGCATCTATCTCCTCAATAAAGTTTTCATACACTTTTTTGTATACTGTTTTCAAATCAGCCTCTTTAAGAGGGGCTTCTTTAGGGGCTATCTGCTGTATCAACTTTTCTCCATAGTAAGTGAAAATAAGTCCAGCTGAACTCAACCTTAAAGTAAATCAAAAATAATTGTGTAATTATTACATAATATATTTAAAAACAGTTAAAACTTAAGAACGATTTTCAGACCATCACCAGTGATGACCTAACATTGAGTACAAACAAAATATTGTTAGCAGGAAAATCGAAAATAAACAGGGAACATAAAAAACTTGCTCTGTTTTAAGTAACAGTTTTAAGAAAAACTGACTGTCTGGGACCACCTGTAGAAATTAGGAAGAATATTAAGCTTACATTTTTACACAACACAACACAAAATCTCATACATTGACCTGACTCCAAACTTAGTAGCTTAAGCACTTGTGTTACAGATATCAGAGGATCAGGAATATAATACTTAAATACATATTAACCTCATAGGCCCAGACAGCAGACACAATGGAAAATCAATTGTTGTATGCCTTTTAAACACTGACCAAACATAAGTGTCCAGGTAACAATACAAAGAATGTTACTTAGAACTACTGGCCCGACCGGGAAGCGCCCAGTGGGGAAACCCAGATATCCCTGGAATCTGGATGGACCAGGTCAAGAAGGATCTTGGTCACCTTCAAAGGCCAGATTGGCAAGAGGTGGCTGAGAACAGAGCGGAGTGGCAAATTCTCATATCGGAGGCCAAGATCCACTTCGGGTCGCTGAGCCTGCCAGCTTAGTAAGTAAGTAACCACTGGCAGTGACTTGATGAAGAAAGTTTAGGATACAAATCTGTTCTTACTTACTTAATTTTGTATTTATCTCCTAGATCAGGTCTCAGTGAACTCAAACTTTCATTGAATTCTCTCTGATGGTGGTCATAACGTTTCTTCTCATGATCAAAGACAGCGCCAACATCAACGACTATGTCACATTCGTTAAGTATCTCCATGTTCCGGGTGCGGACGATCTGGGCATCTTTGTACTCTGGAAGACTTTTGAGCATGTAGCAGGCAAGGACGTCATCGCAGTGGAAGACACCATCATGAGTACCGATCTGAAAGAGAGAAAACATTGACTCATCATCACAATCAGCATGAAGCTGTGCATGCGTTGTTTCGCTACGTGAGGGTACCGGAGGCCCAATCCAGGGGAAGGGGGGGTTAAAAGGTAAGCAGTGCACTTGTGACACTACTACACTGGTGTTGCAGGTTGTAGGTATCCATGGGCGGCGGTAATCGCTTACCATCAGAATCACACATAGGGTAACATTTTTTTTTAAGTTAGCCTATATTGTCCCACTGCTGGGCAAAGAGCTCCCCGAGTCCCTCCATCGATCTCTATCCATCGCCATCTGTGGCCAATCGATTGCAAAGGTGTTAAGATCGTCACTCCATCGTTTTCTAGGTCTGCCCCGTTGTCGGCGTCCATCAGGTAACCATTGGGTTACAATGCCAGGTAACAATTAAAAAAATATTTATTGTGTGGATTGTTCAAAATGTGAAAATAACTAAATCCACGCGTGCGAAGTCGCGGGCGACCGCTAGTTAGTTTATAATATTAACATATTTTATGACTGTTGATGCTTCTGTGGCGCTTTGGCTTTGTGCACCTTGCGTTGTTTGTACATTTGAGTTGTAAGATTTAACTGAATTATTATTATTACAATGAAATTATGCACTCACAAAACGCACACGATTAAGTTATACTGAGAAATAAAATAATAATACACGGCGGCGAAAACAACCTTAAACGAAAACATTAAGCAATAAGGGTTACCTTCATATTTCTCGACAATGTCAGATATCTAGCACCGTAATCACGCGTTTCGAGAGATCTAGAAACAAAACTACTAATTCTACAGAGAGATCGAAATAACATTACAATAAATCTCTGACACACATGCCGTACTTACAAAACGAAAGAAAATCCGAACAATAACAGGTTAGGTTGTAAAAATCACTCGCTCGAACAATCTTTCTTCACAATACGTTTGGCCACAGAGTACATAGAAACCAAAATAGAAACGCCGCGCAAAAAAAAATGACAAACATTTTATACACTAGTGATGCCAACGAACGAATAGCATTCTGATCAAAAACATAAATTGAATGTTCAATTGGCTGTACAGAATAACCATCTATGCAAGGGCTAAAAGTTATACCTCTATTTTATGTTGGCAACATAACCTTTTTTCAACTATTCTATTTAGTCTGTGACGTAAAGTATTGAAATTACTCAGTGAATGTGATGTAATCTGTGGATGCGGGTCAATTTTAGCCTGTGGTGTCACGTCAAGGTGACACTTAGAAAGAGGGAAAAAACTGATGTATCTTATAGATAATTTTTGTATTTGTTAATTAGGTGGAATAACTGTGTCCATGTAAATTTTATACTGATTGATTATATGTAATGGTTGCCTTCATACATTAGTCGTTTGATTGTACCTAGAAGTATAGATTCAGTCGACATCAGAAGGGGAATGTGGAACTTGTGGACGCCCTTTCGCCAGGAAAGTTTGAGATGAGAAATAATAGAACACACGAAAATAAGCGCAATGTGAGGATTTATTGTGCTTGCTCGCCATCGACAAATAGTAGAAGTTCGTTAGAAAGAAATGACGGCAGGTGAATGCCTCCCGCTGTCTTTTTCGACACGGAACAGAGTAAGGTATCATCACACTCGAATGAAACTGAACAGTAACAGGTAAAGAAGAAAGATGTTACAGGATTGTCACGTGGTAATGTAAATCAGACACGATTTGTTTGACCCACTTATGGATTATGTAAAATAAAAAAAAAAAAATGCTGAGAAAAGTACCTAATAGAAATGCAATGTGGTAAGTGACTGCAGCGATAATACCTAAGGTAATTGATTATTTTGTTCTTGTTATGACTGATATAAAGACCTCAATTAACTATGTATAGAAATATCATTGATAGAATTAAATACCCACTTACTGAATTCATGTTCGAATTGCCTGGAATAGGGGTCAATTAAATTTTCTTAATTAAGTGCACAGTTTTATCACAATGGTTGGTGTAAATTGTATGATAAAGATGCAAATGCCTTATTATACAGTTGAAGGGTATCTAAATCATAAGAATTAATGGAAATAATTTACTATTTATTTGCCTTATATTATAATGACATATTATTTATTTTTCTAAACATTATAGTGATTACAAATTTGTGAAGAGTATCCGATGAGAATTTTGCTAGTTAATATTGGTATAAATTGACATTCCAAATCAGCGGTGAATTACATAGGATTTGACATTCATAAACATTCTGTATGGATTTAAGACTGAATAAAGAATGTTTGCTGGATATAATTATTTAGGTTGAAATGGATTAGCAAACAACACTGGGAATTATTTTAAAACCAGTAAATTATTAGTACACATTATCTATTTAACAGGATATTTATTTATTAGGATAAAAAAATAATTTGGTGGGAGATTTCTTACAAAATATGAAAGGCAGGTGAAATGGTTTAAGGCATGGCACTGTAACTCCATGTGTATTACTGCATATTAATCTAAATTCAGTTTACAGCCAAAAAAAAAAAAGTGTTTAATTTATTTATTAATGTGTATGAATTGCATTACAATACCCTACCGAGTTCGAGTTATGGAATTCTATGAGTTAAGTAGTAAGATGTATACCAACATGTGTATTAAAAGGGGTTGAATTGAACATAAATAAATAACAAAATTTGTAGATGAGCAAGGATATGAGTACCTAAAAAAATAAATGAGGAACATGAAGATATAAATAAGTAATATAATGATGTGTTTAATACCTATATTGTGATTATAAGTTGATCAGATCCCATTTGTGTGTTGATGAATTGCAGATGTCAGGTAGGTCAGCATGGTTAATGACATTGTATTAGCAACACATATAGAAATATAAATAATTTATTAGTGTAAATGTGGTTACAATAGTGTACACAAATTATTTAGTTTCTCACAAATAACCAAATATTATCGGCATGCTATAACAGAGAGTCAGCATCATATAAATTAGTAAAGACAGATAATTACAAAATGAATAGGAGCAAAAATTAGTCACTTAAATTAAAATATAGTTACCTAATCAAAATAATAAGGTCAACAATTGAATATAAAAATAAATTTAAATCTTACATTCCATAAATTCATTAATACTGTAGAACATTTGTCACACAAGAATTTAAATTAGATTCAATCTGAACTTTTAATTTGTAGGTAGTTATTTTAATGCTCTGGCAACTTATTATCTAATATAATAACAATTTCTTTTTGTTAGCTTGTTGAGCATACTGTGGAATAGGATAGAAATGCTGTACTAATGTTGGTTGCTAATTTTGAAAGTTAGAGTGTTGAAAAATTTGTAGGTGAGCTCCTAGTATTGAATGAAAAAAAAAAAAAAAAAAAAAAAAGGGAATAAAGCTAGTAAATTATGACTTTTGTAAAATTCAACCCTTAAGGTGTAAGGGGAGGGTCGAAAATTGCTTGAAGGTTCGTCAACTTTAATGTTGGGCATGGCTCGAGTCAGTGATTGTATTTTATTAAGTATTGCATTATGCTTAGGGTTATGTATTAGAATAAAAAGTAACCCTTACTTAAGAATAAATTGCAAAGATTTGCTATACCAAAAATAAAAATTAAAAGTAACCCAGTTCAAAGTTTTTAGAAAAATATTAAAAGAGGGATTTAAGTTTGAAAGTTTGTATTTAGAGAGTCATAACTTGCCAGTCAGAGACCCATATTTTATTTGTTGGGTAGAGTTCTAAGTATAAAGAACAAAATTTGAAGTACTAAGTATAAAGTACTAAGTACTTAAGGTAGAGAAATGGAGTATGGAGGTTTGCTGATTGTTAAAGTTAGAGACTCAAATTGAGAGTTGGGTTCTTTCTTGGTACCAACGAAAACGAGACTTAGTTGAACAAAATCGACCCTGAAAATCATAATCATAATATTTATTGCTTCATAATGGAATATGGTGAGGATAAAGATGGGCGTATGCGAGCAAATCCAATACTAGCAAAGCAGGATAGAATACTGATGGACCTGTAATTAATATAGCATAAGTAACAGTTTTTGGGGTCATGTTTTGTGATTCGAATATGTCCAAGTCAGTACTTGCTTGCATTGCTTGTATTGTGCTGGTTTTTAAGGATTAAATGTCGAGTACAGTTGAGTGGGTTCCGGGTTCGATTCCCGGGTCGAGCAAAAGTATGTTTCGAATTTTTCGAACATAGCTCGGGTTTGTGATCACCAATCCGCATTAGGCAAGCGTGGTGATTAAGCCTAATCCCATCATAGTAGCGATAACTTGATTTCTATGATGGAGGCCTTTGCCCTGCAGTGGGACAGTATATAGGCTGATACTTTACTTTACTTACAGTTGAGTGGTTGCAGCTCTGGCGCATTATTCAATAAATAAGGGTGCTACGCCACCTGGGCCCGCCCCCTTGTTCGGTTCTGGAGAGGAGGGCTTTCTGAAAGTGTCTTCTTCTTCTTCGGTTATATGGGTGATGTATGTGTTTTGGGGTGGTTGATATACCCGTTGGACATACAGGGGATCTGTCGTGTGCAGAGCGGATGAGGAAAGGAAAAGCATTTTTGCTATTGGTGCTTACAGCCTTTATTTTGAGAATGAATATTATAGATTTTTTTTTTTTGCAGGATTGATAAATTTGTATCCTTTTGCAATCCTAATGATGATATTAACGTGTTGGCGGGATAAATATGGGGAGCTACATGATTGATGTAATTTTAGATTATAATGTGATAAACTTAATATTATTTGGATTGGATTTTTTTTTACAGGATTTGATAAATTTGTATCCTTTTGCAATTCTAATGATGATATTAACGTGTTGGCAAGATAGATATAAAGGGGCTGCATAATTGTGTGATTTTGGATTGTAATGTAATAAAATTAATATTGTTTGGATTGGATTTTTTTTTTTTGCAGGATTTGATAAATTTGTATCCTTTTGCAATTCTAATGATGATATTAACGTGTTGGCAGGATGGATATAAAGAGCTACTTAATATTTACTAACTTAATATTATTTTGGCGCCTGCTGGAAGGCTGAATACCGTGCCTATGTTAGATACATTTGATAACACCCCTGTATCAACTGTGTATTATGCAAATAAATAATGTTTTGTTTCTGTTTCTGTTTCTCATAACAGGAGAGAGAGTGAGCTGGCTGAAGCAGCAACTGCCTAAGACTAAAGGAGTTATAACAATAGCTGGACCAGGCAGTTCTCAAGATGATTAATAATAATATATTTATGTATTTAACCACCATAATAATAATATCTTTATTGTATAATTGTGGTATTACAATTGTTGCAGGTGTTACACTTATAATAGATCTCGCAATTATCTATATAGGCATACAATAGTTAATACAAAATATTATTATTAGTTATTGAGTAATATAATATATAAATATGAGTAAGAGAGTGAGCTGACGCAGCGACTGCCTAAGACTAAAGGAGTTCGTTGGACCAGGCACTTCTCAGGGGTGATAGGAGAGGGTGAGCTGAAGCAGCAACTGCCTAAGACTAAAGGAGTTTGCTGGACCAGGCACTTCTCAGAGGTAATAGGAGAGAGTGAGCTGAAGCAGCGACTGCCTAAGACTAAAGGAGTTCGTTGGACCAGGCACTTCTCATAATAGGAGAGAGTGAGCTGACGCAGCAACTGCCTAAGACTAAAGGAGTTCGCTGGACCAGGCACTTCTCAGAGGTAATAGGAGAGAGTGAGCTGAAGCAGCGACTGCCTAAGACTAAAGGAGTTCGTTGGACCAGGCACTTCTCATAATAGCAGAGAGTGAGCTGAAGCAGCAACTGCCTAAGACTAAAGGAGTTAGCTGGACCAGGCACTTCTCATAATAGGAGAGAGAGTGGAAATGTTATGAGTCATGATAGGCCGAGTAATGATTGCTGTCTTTGTCATGATTTCAGAGTCAGCACCGAGATCGGGACGCCGCGTGAAGAAAGCAAGGGGTGCCTGAGGACATGCACCTTGCAGGAGGGCCGTGTTGGCAACATAACCTTTTTTCAACTATTCTATTTAGTCTGTGACGTAAAGTATTGAAATTACTCAGTGAATGTGATGTAATCTGTGGATGCGGGTCAATTTTAGCCTGTGGTGTCACGTCAAGGTGACACTTAGAAAGAGGGAAAAAACTGATGTATCATAATAGATAATTTTTGTATTTGTTAATTAGGTGGAATAACTGTGTCCATGTAAATTTTATACTGATTGATTATATGTAATGGTTGCCTTCATACATTAGTCGTTTGATTGTACCTAGAAGTATAGATTCAGTCGACATTTAATGCTTTTTAAAAGAAAGACGTTAATATTTACAATTAAATTTAAATCGCCAGAAAGATGTTAAAACTAGCTGAGTCACCGGTATTTTTCTAGGGGTTTTTCGGTATATACCGGTTCCGTAACGGCCCTTTTGTTACAGCGGTGCCAACATAAATAAAAAAAAATAGTTCATATCTGACCACCTAGGTGGCGCTAAAAGTTTTAAAACTTATGCCTTGAAAAGGAGTTGTCCCAGAATGTATGGAGTCTGGGCGTGGTATACGTACCCTATACCAAAATATAGAGAATTATATGAAGAATAGTTTTTGACTATCCAATTTCTCTATTGTAGCGTTGTTTTTTGGAAGGAACAATTTATTTTAGCAAAGGATTGCAACACAACAAAATGGTTGTCAATGTTGGTTACCTATTGACTGACATTACGAATTCGATGACGTTTGACGTTTGCTTATCTGTCTGACGTTTGACGTTTGCTTATCTGTCTGACGTTTGACGGAACAAACCACAGACTAAGAAATGAAAACTATCCAAAAAACCCTAAAAAACCAAACCGTTTAACGTCACATTGACAGACATTGACATTGACAGTTGCTTTTTTGTCTTTGGTCACCGTCGTCTCACGCGTCTTGTCATTGGTAAACGTTGAAAGATGGTCATCTTTTTTATTTTATAACCACGAAACTGTGCATTATATGGAATTCATTGTATTTTTCTCGTAATAAGCAACTCATGTGTTTTCAAACAAATAAAACAGATTCTCTCCGAGCTTTATCCTGAAATTCTGAAAATTAACGTCAAACAATATAGTTGTAGATGAGTGTCTACCGACGGTGCTAGTTGGTAAGGAATAATACTACGGCCAAGATAATACAACTAACGCCGTCTGTTACTTGGTGTGAAATATCTGCTAGATGGCGTACTTGAGAACTGAGTCCATCTACACGGTGATTGGTTATTTTAGATGTAAGATATGTCACTAAATAACAAATGGCATCGAAGTTTGACTTCAGTTCTCAAGTACGCCATCTAGCTGATTTTTCACACGCGATAGCCCCCATCGTGTCAGTGACATTTGTCTAATCACCTAATGTAGCTTGGACAAAGTATTTTGAATATTCGTTCTGGTCACATGAACGTCAAAGCCTGAAATGCAAGTTCCTCGAAATGTTTCTTCGCCACTCCAGGCGGCGGTGTAGTGTGTACTGTAGGCTACCTGCGGGACGGCTCGGGGCCGTGGTCGGCGTCGGCGCGGGCCAGCTGCTCGAGCGTGGCGGTGTAGTGTGTGGGGAGGCTACCTGCGGGACGGCTCGGGGCCGTGGTCGGCGTCGGCGCGGGCC
>JABMDO010001245.1:0-16233 GCA_014851415.1 Cnaphalocrocis medinalis
GTAAGGTCTCTTTTTGAAAGTTTGCAGGTCGTATCGGTCGGAAAATACCGCAGGAATTCCTTAATTATGTACTCCTAGGTTGAAAGTTTCTTGAGAAACTCACAGTTGAAGACTACCATCCATTTATGTGATGAGACAGAAATGTTATCGAGTAGAACGATGACGAAATGAAGCGATAGGAATCAATCAGTTCCATTCCTCGGAGCAATCCCATTTTTCAATCCAATCCAATGTTATTTTTCAATTCGTAGTAATGTACTGAACCCTCTGCACATTCATTCCACTCGCACTTGCCTTTTTTACAAACTCAATTTACGGCGATATTTATTATCAACGCGGATAAAATGGTTTAATCCTGGCATTAGCGGCCTCTGACAAATGACGCCCCGCTCTAACGGTTTGAGAAATATTGCCGCCGGGCTCAGAACCAAATGTCCCGGTCCGTTCTGGTTTGCGATGGCTCACT
The DNA here is from genome assembly GCA_014851415.1 of Cnaphalocrocis medinalis. Classification (NCBI taxonomy): domain Eukaryota; kingdom Metazoa; phylum Arthropoda; class Insecta; order Lepidoptera; family Crambidae; genus Cnaphalocrocis; species Cnaphalocrocis medinalis. The sequence continues at coordinate 467 of JABMDO010001245.1, forward strand.
GATATTGTACCAGCTCACTTTTTAATTAGTGACAACTGACAAAAGCTAAAGATGCTACGAAATTCGTAGCCTCGTAGATTCATGCTCAGCTACGACGCTACGAAGTCCGCAGCATCGTAGCACTGTATACACATAGTAAGGTAAATATTTTTTTGACAAGCGCTATTCAGGCCCGTATCACAAAATATAGACCGTGTTCCACTACGCTGACAATTGTCAATGACATAATTGTAGAGAGCTTCACAACTATTCGCTCGGCGAGGTATTTGAACTCAAAGATTTTAAAATCTTTGTTTGAACTACGCGTGCTATTAATCCGTCACAGCTTCAATATCATGCCAAGGTTTTTTTTTTATCTCAAACATTTAGCTGACTCCGTACTAAGTAGCTTAAGCACTTGTGTTTGCCAGATATCGGACAACAGAAAATTTACAAATATAATATAATTACAATAATTAACACCCAGACACTAGAGAGATAGAAAACATTCTCATCAATAAACGAAAACGGTTTCCACTGTATTCATAGGAGTATTTCCAACGAGATCATCAAAGTAATAAAAAGCGCTCACAAAATCGTAAAAATAACTTATACCCTATATTCGCTTGATTGACAACCAAAAGATAAAACAAAAACCTCCGTGGATCGAAGCAATAAAAATAAACAAGTGCGGAACATGCCATCCCCGGATGTTCATTTAATTTTATTCCGAAACAAGTTTCGCATAACAGAAGGTTATTGGGATACAAATGTAAATTCATTAGGCCATTGAATGCTGCGATTGTTAAAATTCCTTGCACCATAATGTTTATTGGGAGCGCGATACAGTTGAAAATAAATTCAGTCGAAATAAATAAAACGCTGTTTTCTGGCACTACTTTTGAACGGGTAAGGTGTTTTTTTCTCTATTTTTTACGAGCTTCCGCCCGCGGCATCGCCCGCGTAGTTCTTTGGTTTATCCCACAGGAACTTAATATTTTTCGGGATAAAAAGTATCTTGGCAAATGATAGTTGCCATTTTATTACCCTATGTCCGATGACATAACGATATACGACACAAAAACCTTTTGTAAGGATCAATTTCATGTCCCTTAATTAATTCAAGTCACTTGGAAACTAAGGCACTAGCCGGTTTTTTTTTTTAGTAAGAACCCGAAAAATTGGGTTTTTCTAATACTAAGAAACTCGAAAAACCCGGGTTTTTTCGGGTTTTCTTATACTAAGAAGTCCAAAATAAACCCGGTTTTAATTCCCTACTGACAAGACTATATGAAATCCAAATAAACAGGCGTGGAGGGAAGCGTCAGAAAAATTACGTTTGGGGTAGACAGGCGTGATAAAGATTTTAACCCGAGCAGCTGTTATGGTTATGGCTTTATAGTGCAGTGAAACCATAACAGGGGGAAAAAGACCTCCACTCTCACATTTTGGCTTTTTAATGCTTTACCATCAGCTTTAAAAGAGAGTAGTTTTGTTAATATCCAGTAATATTCTATGGGTACCTACTATTTATTATATATCTAAATAACTAGTGTCCCGAAATCATCTCGTCGTAGCGTTACTTAAACTTCTATGCAAGTTTTTTGTGTTTTTGGTTTACTTTTAAATCTTGCGCTATTTGACGTTTACGTCATTTAAAACTCATTATTTTTAACAAATAAAATACTAAATACATTTTAGTTTACGCGCACGATTTTACGTTACGCAGCGCCCACGTATCGTCGCGTCGGCGCGACATTTTGAGCGGCGTCGACGCTTAAATACGCGAAAAGTGTAACTTGACCATTATGCTTAGAATAGGGTATTTGACTAATTTCGATATAGTAAAAAATATTTATACTTTTCCAAAATACTGGTAAATGAGAACCAATGGCCAACATTTTCAGTTAAAAATATAACGTCTAGCTGGTTTTATGGGCATTCAAAGTTTCATGGGCAAGTCCATTTTAAAGTATACAATTTAAATAAAATAATTATATCATTGAATTACCCGTACATTTTCCACCAACTTTTATTATGAAACCATTTACTTAAACGAAACATTTGATATAGCTACCAAACAAAATTTACTAGACGCGCATACAAGATACAAGCGTGTGACGTCACTTGCCTGTAGCCATTTGTATAGAGCGTTTTTGGGCTTGCCCAAAATATGTGCTTTTAAAGTTGTGATATCTCAGCCCTCAGGTGATTCAAAATCAGAATCAAGCAATTCTTTCAATAATGTTTCTTAAATTGAGAGGTCTTTTGATTAAACACATAATTTTTTTTTGTCAAATACCCTATAATAACTCTATAGAAACCTAATGCGTCCGCTCGCTTTAAGCTTAGTGGGAGGGTACCCTAATTGGCGAACGGTACCCACTCGCTCCTTAGTGTCAAATGTGACAGCGACCCGACCGTGTCTCCCGAAATAAAAATAATTATGACGGTTTGTGCAGTTAAATCGTGTCACAATAGAAATTAAAGAGACAATAAGAATAATATTATAACTTTTCACAGGAAAGCTTTCAATATTTCATTGTATCTTGTATTTTTTTAATCCAAAATAGAAACGTTTATTTTCAATGTTCAGTGTTGCCCAATTGAGAAAAATATTTTCCCATTTTTCCTGACTTTTATCCAGCTAATTATTTTTTAAAACAATTATTGCTAACATATTTTCCTAATGTAAGAACCTACGACATACAGTCGACTGAGGGGCATTTCTCGTGCACTCGACATTGAAGTCGAATTAGATAAGTATTTGTATTGACGATAAATTTCATGATTCGACTTCAATGTCGAGTGCTCGCAAAATAAATTATACAAAAAAATCTTTTTGTTATCTTCTATTCATATCAGTTTAATAATAATAATATACATAAACACATTACCTACCCAAGCCACACTATTATTAATTGTGTTTGCCTAAAGGTTGTGACCACACAACATACACAAACCAATGTACCACCGAAATTGTACGTTAAATTTCCATAATACCTAGTGCTGACCAGGGGGTATTTATTTCATTTAAAACAATAATTATAAGGTACAGCAGAACATATAAAAAAAAAATAATGATGAGATATTTACAGAGAGAGCAGAACATATAAAAAAAAAAATGATGAGATATTTACAGAGAGTTGTCTGCCCCGCAATTCAGCGTGCCCAAAATGCTGGCTGCTTATATCGTAGTTTTTGTGAACGTATCTATTAGATCTATCTCGCAATAAACTTTACATTACTTGTTCATACCACACCGACCAACATTTTACGACACATTAGAAAACACTATTGAGGCGTCCGATTTATTTCCCCGTTTTCGGGGAAATTGCACCTTCACTAGCAACATTACAAAAGTGTCAGTACGGTGCGCAGTAGGCTGCGTGAATTTTTTTGTGTCTCATTTTTGACAGAGCTCTAATATGGAGACTCTCCTTCTATAGAGTTATTATTCTAAGCCATTATGGCTGGCAAAAGTTGGATGCGAGTAGCCAAAGATCAATCAAAGGGACGAACATTTCAAGAGCCTTATGTTCTGCTGTGGACTGAAGGCGGGTGATAAAGTAGGTAGGTACAAGTAAATTAAAAGGCCACCGTTCCATCGCACATGGGCCCTCAAAACGCGGCTGCCACAGGGATTGTCAGTGATATAATGAAAATGAACCGAGCGTGGAGAAATTAAGCGGCCCCTATTAATCAAGGGGTTCCACCTGAATACTGAATACGAGCTCACAATGGGCACGCACAAAAAGTACTAATTAAACCGACTGAAAAAAGGTAAAATGTATTGTTCTTTGTCTTTTTTATGTATGGATGGTGGACGAGACGGATCGCCTGGTGGTAAGCATTTGCCTGGGTCGTGGGAGAAACCTTGGATCTTTGGGCCGCTGCACTGGAATTGGAGTAGGGCCACACTGACGTACCCCACCGTCCATGGGTGCGTTCGTGTTGGTAGGGTTTAGCCTGCTGGCTCCGCGTCTTACCTAGTTGTGCCCGATATAGCTTGGAATGGTAAGCATTTGCCACCGTCCGTGGACACCAGAAACACCCCTAGAGTACCCCTCTCCTTACCCTCCGATTTTCAAAGCCGAAAATAAATACAAAATTTTTCGACTAAAAATTCAAATGTTTTATAGACGAATTTAGTTGCTAAGGTTATTAAATCAAATTTAATGCTTACACTTAAAGAGTTCAGACACCTTACCTACTACTTACATTCAAAACATTCAGACGATTCCATGAAACTCGTAAGAGAAAAGGTAATTGTGTATGAAATATAGAAAAAGAGTGGACTTCAGTGATTTCTCTTTTGCATGTTACTTTTCCATCCCCTTTTGAAGCTTTATTCTGAATGCATTCTTGTGTCCATTGTGCGTTTGAAGGGAATGCTGTTTTCACATTATATTTTTATCATATTTTTACCACTGTGCTAGTGGTACTTATTGTTTTTTTACGAGCTACGTCATACAGTGCCTCAGCATCGATCTACATTCAGCGCGCCTGACCGATAGACTGTCTTCGTGCTTTGTCGGCACTCTACACCGACGACACACCAACAAATACTTTTCTATGTATTTATAAAGTTACATAAGTAAACATTATTTATTTATTCTAACATTAAACAGATTTTAACCGTCCGTGTTCAATCATGCAGCGAAACACAGCGCATGCACCGCTTCACGCCGGTTTTCTGTAAGCACGTGGTATTACTCCGGTCGAGCCAGCCCATTTATACCAAAGCGTGACACTTCCACGGTCAAATTATTTGCTATAATATTACGTACGAGATATGATGGCAACCCTGGCCATTGTTCCCCAGTCCGGGGGCAGCCGCGGTTTTAATACCCTCTTCTCGTTAACCCGCACGCGCTGCTATTTAAATGTGCCCGCTATGATTTACCCCCGCATTAGGGCGCTTGAACACCTGCGACCGTAATGACCGCATATCAAGGACCTGCCTGCGACAAACTTCAGGTAATCGTTACGAACGTCAGGCCTCTTAGGACGGTGTTAGGGTTGAGCTACATCAAACCACACCGCGCACGGAATATCATTCTCTGGTCCCAAACCAAGCTCGTGTACTGTGAAAACCAAGAACTGTAAAGGTACCAATAAGGTCATAATATGAAATGAAATAATATGTCTTTATTGGACTAATATGTCTAATATATCTTTATTGTCTTTATTGCTCTTTATTACATAGACTCATCTTTTACCAGACCGAGATAGATTGAAAAATGCGATCACACGCAACCACACTTTTGTAAATGACGAGTATCTTCTATAATCTACGCTACTTATGAAAAGATAACTTCTATTAATAAGTAACCACAAAGCTTATAATATTATGTTACCCGGAATATTGAAACACTCGTGCGATACGATTAACACCTAACGCCATCTCTTGGCAAATATTAGAACCAATAGCAAAACTACGTTGAAACGAAGTGACGGCGGGCCACAAGTAAGTATAAGTAAATTGAGACAACATCACTCAAATTGATCTCATACCACGGAGTTCCCTTGTGCTATGGAAATCGGAAATTAATGAAGGTAACACAAACAAACCCAACAAAGAAATCACGTAAGATTTTCCAGGTGTTCTTGATTAAAAGGCTTTTTGTTGGCAACTGATTTATATTTCTTTTTAAAAATGTATAGTTGAAATATAGACAATAAGTTTATAAAAGTATAAAAGGAGGTGGGTTGCTGGTCGCCAACATGGCCCCCCACGGTGTGAGCACGAGAAAACTTAGGGAGGCGACCAGCAACTAGCGGTTCCTACAGGTGACACGAGACACCCCCTTTAACGTCCGCATCCACCGCTTGATATCGTCTTCACAGGTAGCTGCATGCTCGTCCCGTCTCGCTCGCTCACAGGTAGCTGCATGCTCGTCCCGTCTCGCTCGCTCGTTACGCACAAGCGTTATCGCGGTGGCGTCTTGAAGTGCCTTGGGTAACCTTCAGTGTAACCGCAAGAAAGGAGCCGCTTGGGCTCTGGGCTACCGGCCCCTTCCAAAGGGCCGGTGCAAGCAACAAGCTAATCCGAATTATAGCATGTGCATAAAAGAGCAGAGAGTCAGTGCGTGCGATAAGCTGATCGGAGTCTTGGTATGTGCGTAAGAGAGAACTGGAAGTCAGTGAGTGCAACAAGCTGATCCGACTTATAGCATGTGCGTAAAGACATAGGGAGTCAGCAACTGATGAATGGCGCAGGTCTCTGGACTTCCGAAGGGTAGCAGCTGGACAGACGATCTTCGACGAAGAGCAAGGAGGCGATGTGTGGACTGAGATTATAAATGGGGCGCCCCGTGTGCACGCATCAGTCAAACTGTGGATAAGAATTTAAATTTTAAGCGACTTCTAAATAATCCGCGAGGTAAAGAAATAATAAAAAAGAGAGTCGCGAATAAAAGTCAAAATTTGTTTAAAAGAGAACCGAAAAGATGCCTGATGGGCACAAGCTGTGGCTCTAAGATAATCAGCCCACTATCGGAAGTGAGACAAAAGGCGATTGTACACACCTTAGACTTTGGAAAAGATAAAACAAGAACGCTAAAACGTGTGCTTCCTGGGCCACCAATTCAACAATGACGGTAGAAAAGTTGGGCCAGCAAACGAATGAAAACGAGTGAAAACGATTGTAGCGTTCGTCGTAGCGTCGTTTACAACGTTTTGGGTCTTTGACTGCAAAGTCAAAAGACAGCTAAGACAGTGACGTATTAAGTGTAAACGTCGCTACGCAAGCAAATGTCATGCGTGATGTCATGGAAGTCAGTCAGCGAAATGCTTTATAGAAGGTCTGCTCCCATGATATGATAAAAATGGCAAAATGCGATTTAAAATGGATACAATGCGAATGCTAAGCTAATGAGTAAAATAAGTAAAGGGAATGGGAAGCTAAGCTACGCGAAAGTATGATAGCTAACTACAATGAACGTGTGAGGCATGTTTTGGTTAAGACCGTAAATGATAATGTATAAGAATGTAATTTAACCAAAACAAACTCAAAACGTTTCTAGAAAAAGGGAAGGGGTAATAAATCTACCCTATCCCTGCCGCGTCGATGGCGGTACCTACCGCGTTGATGGCGGCACCTGCCGCGTCGATGGCGCGGATGTCTGGAGGGATTGGTGCTTTTACATCAGCGTGATTTAACACCCAAAATTGAAATAGAAAACCGGCAACTTGGCGCAGCATAATAGAAAGAAGACTAGCTGTCTTTACCGCACCGTCGAAGCTGGCGTATAAACAGTCAAGTGACGTAAACGCGCTACCAGCGGATAAGGCGAGATACGTCACCGTGTCGGCTTCGGCACGACACGGCGGTGTAAGCTCGCTGCTGGTGGGGCCAGCGGGTTTAAGCGCGTTGGCGCCGGAGCCAATGAACGTACGCGCGCTAGCCGTGGCACGCCACGGTGGCGTAAGATCGCTACTGGTAGAGCTAGCGGGCGTAAGCTCGTTGGCGCCAGAGCCTATGAGCGTACGCGCTCCAGTAGCGGGGCCGGCCAGCGTAAGCGCGCAAGCTGCAGGGTAGGCACGCGTGTCGTCTGGGGCAGCAAGACACTGCGGTGTAGGCAGGGTGTCGTGGTCAGCGGGTGCTTCGTCTAATGTCGCGCAAGGTGTAGTCCCGCTAACTGCGAAGCTGTCAGGTGATCCATCTGCAGCTGTTGAGAGACACGGTGTAGGTGTGTTACCAGCGGCGTTGGCGGGCGTCGCGTCGGCTGTGGCACAACATGGGACATGTTCGCTGGCGCTGAAAATAAGAGAGGTGGGAACCGGACGCGGCATCGCGTCTTTCCCAAGGGCGGACGTCAACCTCGGAGAGGTGGGGACCGCACGCGGCGCTACGTCTTCCCCGAGGGCGGACGCCAATCTTGGAGATAAGAGAGAGAGACGTAGCACAGCTTGTTCTGCAGGGATATTCTGTTTAAGATTATCGATTCTTGGTTCATCTGCTTCCCTGCCGACAAATGAATTATTTGAGTTGCTAGCCTTTTGACGCCTATCAAATTTCGACTTTGCCTCAATAGCAGCTAATCCAGCCTCATACTTCAAGTTTATTGTCGCTAGCTTGCGCTCGTACTCAAACTTTGCAAGGCGGCGAGCATGCTCAAACGCGATGGCGCGTTGCCGCCTGCGTTCTTGTTTTGCGAGCCAGCGATCATGTTCGAGGCGTTGACGCTCCGCGATAGCTAGATCACGCTTTATAAAGGCGTCAATTAGCGGAGCTTGACTTGACGGGGTCATAATTAGGTAGGATGGTCGTTGTTGTGGTATTGTTACCAAACGCAGGACGGGGCTAGCGTTAAAACGCAATCAAATGTGGCACCGTCCTCATAAGTAGCGTTTGTATGTGGTAACTATGGGATGGGGTATGTAGAGCTGTCCTTTGTGGACAGAGGTTCGCCAGTTGATGGTGCAGGACGAGGCTAGCGCTGGGGCGCCGAATAAAGTGGCTCCGCCCTCTAACCCTCAACAAAATTAAAATAGAGTGGAACGATACCTCCTTTTGATCCAAGGTTGCCGATGTAGTTACCCCTTACCATGAAAAAATCCGTTTTCTTCTGACACCAATGTTCTTGATTAAAAGGCTTTTTGTTGGCAACTGATTTATATTTCTTTTTAAAAATGTATAGTTGAAATATAGACAATAAGTTTATAAAAGTATAAAAGGAGGTGGGGGTAATAAATCTACCCTATCCCTGCCGCGTCGATGGCGGTACCTACCGCGTTGATGGCGGCACCTGCCGCGTCGATGGCGCGGATGTCTGGAGGGATTGGTGCTTTTACATCAGCGTGATTTAACACCCAAAATTGAAATTGGCGACCAGCAACCCACCTCCTTTTATACTTTTATAAACTTATTGTCTATATTTCAACTATACATTTTTAAAAAGAAATATAAATCAGTTGCCAACAAAAAGCCTTTCACTCAAGAACATTGGTGTCAGAAGAAAACGGATTTTTTCATGGTAAGGGGTAACTACATCGGCAACCTTGGATCAAAAGGAGTATCGTTCCACTCTATTTTAATTTTGTTGAGGGTTAGAGGGCGGAGCCACTTTATTCGGCGCCCCAGCGCTAGCCTCGTCCTGCACCATCAACTGGCGAACCTCTGTCCACAAAGGACAGCTCTACATACCCCATCCCATAGTTACCACATACAAACGCTACTTATGAGGACGGTGCCACATTTGATGGCGTTTTAACGCTAGCCCCGTCCTGCGTTTGGTAACAATACCACAACAACGACCATCCTACCTAATTATGAACCCGTCAAGTCAAGCTCTGCTAATTGACGCCTTTATAAAGCGTGACCTAGCTATCGCGGAGCGTCAACGCCTCGAACATGATCGCCGGCTCGCAAAACAAGAACGCAGGCGGCAACGCGCCATCGCGTTTGAGCATGCTCGCCGCCTTGCAAAGTTTGAGTACGAGCGCAAGCTAGCGACAATAAACTTGAAGTATGAGGCTGGATTAGCTGCTATTGAGGCAAAGTCGAAATTTGATAGGCGTCAAAAGGCTAGCAACTCAAATAATTCATTTGTCGGCAGGGAAGCAGATGAACCAAGAATCGATAATCTTAAACAGAATATCCCTGCAGAACAAGCTGTGCTACGTCTCTCTCTCTTATCTCCAAGATTGGCGTCCGCCCTCGGGGAAGACGTAGCGCCGCGTGCGGTCCCCACCTCTCCGAGGTTGACGTCCGCCCTTGGGAAAGACGCGATGCCGCGTCCGGTTCCCACCTCTCTTATTTTCAGCGCCAGCGAACATGTCCCATGTTGTTCTTGAGTGAAAGGCTTTTTGTTGGCAACTGATTTATATTTCTTTTTAAAAATGTATAGTTGAAATATAGACAATAAGTTTATAAAAGTATAAAAGGAGGTGGGTTGCTGGTCGCCAACATGGCCCCCCACGGTGTGAGCACGAGAAAACTTAGGGAGGCGACCAGCAACTAGCGGTTCCTACAGGTGACACGAGACACCCCCTTTAACGTCCGCATCCACCGCTTGATATCGTCTTCACAGGTAGCTGCATGCTCGTCCCGTCTCGCTCGCTCACAGGTAGCTGCATGCTCGTCCCGTCTCGCTCGCTCGTTACGCACAAGCGTTATCGCGGTGGCGTCTTGAAGTGCCTTGGGTAACCTTCAGTGTACCGCAAGAAAGGAGCCGCTTGGGCTCTGGGCTACCGGCCCCTTCCAAAGAGCCGGTGCAAGCAACAAGCTAATCCGAATTATAGCATGTGCATAAAAGAGCAGAGAGTCAGTGCGTGCGATAAGCTGATCGGAGTCTTGGTATGTGCGTAAGAGAGAACTGGAAGTCAGTGAGTGCAACAAGCTGATCCGACTTATAGCATGTGCGTAAAGACATAGGGAGTCAGCAACTGATGAATGGCGCAGGTCTCTGGACTTCCGAAGGGTAGCAGCTGGACAGACGATCTTCGACGAAGAGCAAGGAGGCGATGTGTGGACTGAGATTATAAATGGGGCGCCCCGTGTGCACGCATCAGTCAAACTGTGGATAAGAATTTAAATTTTAAGCGACTTCTAAACAATCCGCGAGGTAAAGAAATAATAAAAAAGAGAGTCGCGAATAAAAGTCAAAATTTGTTTAAAAGAGAACCGAAAAGATGCCTGATGGGCACAAGCTGTGGCTCTAAGATAATCAGCCCACTATCGGAAGTGAGACAAAAGGCGATTGTACACACCTTAGACTTTGGAAAAGATTAAAACAAGAACGCTAAAACGTGTGCTTCCTGGGCCACCAATTCAAACAATGACGGTAGAAAAGTTGGGCCAGCAAACGAATGAAAACGAGTGAAAACGATTGTTAGCGTTCGTCGTAGCGTCGTTTACAACGTTTTGGGTCTTTGACTGCAAAGTCAAAAGACAGCTAAGACAGTGACGTATTAAGTGTAACGTCGCTACGCAAGCAAATGTCATGCGTGATGTCATGGAAGTCAGGTCAGCGAAATGCTTTATAGAAGGTCTGCTCCCATGATATGATAAAAAATGGCAAAATGCGATTTAAAATGGATTACAATGCGAATGCTAAGCTAATGAGTAAAATAAGTAAAGGGAATGGAAAGCTAAGCTACGCGAAAGTATGATAGCTAACTACGATGAACGTGTGAGGCATGTTTTGGTTAAGACCGTAAATGATAATGTATAAGAATGTAATTTAACCAAAACAAACTCAAAACGTTTCTAGAAAAAAGGGAAGGGGTAATAAATCTACCCTATCCCTGCCGCGTCGATGGCGGTACCTACCGCGTTGATGGCGGCACCTGCCGCGTCGATGGCGCGGATGTCTGGAGGGATTGGTGCTTTTACATCAGCGTGATTTAACACCCAAAATTGAAATAGAAAACCGGCAACTTGGCGCAGCATAATAGAAAGAAGACTAGCTGTCTTTACCGCACCGTCGAAGCTGGCGTATAAACAGTCAAGTGACGTAAACGCGCTACCAGCGGATAAGGCGAGGATACGTCACCGTGTCGGCTTCGGCACGACACGGCGGTGTAAGCTCGCTGCTGGTGGGGCCAGCGGGTTTAAGCGCGTTGGCGCCGGAGCCAATGAACGTACGCGCGCTAGCCGTGGCACGCCACGGTGGCGTAAGATCGCTACTGGTAGAGCTAGCGGGCGTAAGCTCGTTGGCGCCAGAGCCTATGAGCGTACGCGCTCCAGTAGCGGGGCCGGCCAGCGTAAGCGCGCAAGCTGCAGGGTAGGCACGCGTGTCGTCTGGGGCAGGCAAGACACTGCGGTGTAGGCAGGGTGTCGTGGTCAGCGGGTGCTTCGTCTAATGTCGCGCAAGGTGTAGTCCCGCTAACTGCGAAGCTGTCAGGTGATCCATCTGCAGCTGTTGAGAGACACGGTGTAGGTGTGTTACCAGCGGCGTTGGCGGGCGTCGCGTCGGCTGTGGCACAACATGGGACATGTTCGCTGGCGCTGAAAATATGTTCTTGAGTGAAAGGCTTTTTGTTGGCAACAAAAAGCCTTTTCATCAAGAACGTTCTTGATTAAAAGGCTTTTTGTTGGCAACTGATTTATATTTCTTTTTAAAAATGTATAGTTGAAATATAGACAATAAGTTTATAAAAGTATAAAAGGAGGTGGGTTGCTGGTCGCCAACACCAGGCATAATTGCATGTTTCAGTAAGTAATATTACACACGCCGGATTTCTCACGCATGGGCATTGTAAATCACGGCACGTTAACGTAACCTCACATTACTGTTCAAGAGTGTCGACAGAAGAATGCGGAATCGCTTGTCATATCGGCGAGTGGGTGAAACATTATGTCGGACGTCTGTACGCACCCTTAACCCTCCTGTTCCGTTCACAGCGGCACAGTTAAATAAAGAGTGAGTAAACGTTTATCGCGCCATCTATACGTATAGTTACATACAAATAAAAATTAGCGCTATTCAGGACATAGCTCAATGCTGATAGCAGGCACCCCATTTCTATATACTATTTATAAAGAGATAACTTTTATAGACAACGAAAAGGCTTATAGGTTAATGGAAATTACGAAACGCTTGCGCGACGTAATTGAGCACAGCGCCATCTATTGGTTCATTTCTAATTACGTTCCCGAAGCGAAGTGAGGGCGGGCCACTAGTCGGTTATAAGTGGTAAGTATCTATTGTTTTTTTTACATCATTGCGAACAACGAGAAGACGGCTCACCTGATGGTAAGTGACCACCGCCAGCCATGGACCATCTGAGGCATCACAAATGCGTTTAAAGGAATAAGCCCTTCTTTTCCTTTTAGTATATTGTAAATTATGGTAGATATTAAATGAATGACTCCTATTTCTACCATTGTGTCACTGCAATTGCCTTCACTGTGCTACTGCACTGCTCTCAAATGTAGTTTGAGTAAATTTCGTTTGTTGCGAACTGTTTCGTTTATAATATTGAATTGTGTATGAGTAAACTTTATTATAGTTTGAATAGTATCTATGAGATAATAATTTATAATGGCGTTATTATGACTAAGTATTTAAGTGTAAATCATATGTAGATTTTACGATTTAGGCATCGACATTTGACCGGATCGTAAAAATAGGGTGTGCATAAAATTCTAAATACGAAAATAATCCTTTGTCATTTAAAGCCCACACTGACAGAAAATAATTAACCACAATATTAGTGACAAATATCTCCTGCGTGCTTTTAAAAGGAACAGACGATACAAATCATGTGATTTAGGCTGTTCACCTAGTATAAGCACATCTCCCTCATGTTATTACATTAGGTCGAAGCACTGACTGCAATAAAACTGGGGTCTATAAAACGGAACGCCCTCTATGTATGGGTAAACTTTTTAGTGTGTAATCAAATTGGTGGAATGAAATAGTTATTTTTGGGTAAATGAGAGTTTTAGTGCGGTAACAAAAGGGGTTTTATAATCTTTGCGGTGTACGTACGTAATGAATATAACACACAACATATTACGTGTACGAAAATGTTGACTTTGTTCTAGTTTGGACTAGTCATGTTATTATAGGTTAAACTACAAACTAAATACATCATCTATTAATAAAACAAAGTTGTGTTGGTTACACCTCTTATACATAAGCTACCTACACCATACAAGTCATAGATAAAAGTTTTTTTCTAGAGGCGGCAAACGAGCAAGCGGGTCACCTGCTGGTAAGTAATCACCGCTGCCCATGAACATCTGCGAGACCAGAGAGGTCGCTGATGCGTTGCCGGCCTTTTAAGAAGGAGTACGCTCGTTTCTTGAAGGTCCCTAAGTCATAGCCGTCAGGATATACTGCCGCAGCTAAACTATTCCACAAGACTGATTTTTTAGTTTTAATGTTATGTTCTTGTTGTGCAGCCTGTTTGTATATTGTCCTATGTGTGTCGTGTGTGCGTAACAAATAAATGTCTTTTATCTTTATCTTTTCGAACAAATGTTGTTCAGAATGGTTGGCAGAAGACATGGTTTAAGTATTATAGATGTAGACCCTGTATGCAGGCTAACTAATTGTGTACCAATATCATTTTATAACATTTATCTACACTCGCGGCGGTGGTGCGTGGTGATTAGGCCGAATCCCATCATAGTAGCGCTGACTTAATTTTTATGATAGAAGCCTTCTAATAGACTGATTCTTTACTTTTATTTATTTATTATTTATTGCACAAAATAAAAAGTACAATTGGCGGACTTAATGCCTTACAGCATTCTCTACCAGTCAACCATTTATCTACAGTCCGGTGTAGAAAAATCGCACATCTGCCTAGTTTTCATTTCACATTTTATTAAGTAAATATTGCACTTAAAAAATTCTTCGGAGGGTTCGGGTGGGACTCGAACCCACAACCTTCCACAGTCCGGGTGGCTGTACTACCAATTATACTAGCCGAACCCCTTACTAAGCCCCTTACTAGGTATACATATACAATATCCAGTGGAAACATTATTGCAAATATTTGACCACTAGTTAAGATGAAACTGCTAAACGAATAATTTTTATTTTTGGTATAGCAATTCTTTGCAATTTATTCTTAAGTAAATATTGCACTTAAAAAAATCTTCGGAGGGTTCGGGTGGGTCTCGAACCCACAACCTTCCACAGTCCGATATTGTATATGTATACCTACAATATTGATGAGACTATCGTCAGCTCATGGCGAGTTAAGCACTTACGAAATTCGTCGCTTAGTAAGGGGTTCGGCTAGTATAATTGGTAGTACAGCCACCCGGACTGTGGAAGGTTGTGGGTTCGAGTCCCACCCGAACCCTCCGAAGAATTTTTTAAGTGCAATATTTACTTAAGAATAAATTGCAAAGAATTGCTATACCAAAAATAAAAATTATTCACATTTTATTGTAATATTTTTATGGACCATGGCTCTATAAAATATGCTTGTCTGTTAACCAGGCATCTTAATTAGCCGTGGAAACATCCCGATTTACCTTTTTTTTACTTTTTAATATATCACACTCAAGAGGTAAGAAATAAAAATCTCAGCAAAACACGATAGAAAAAAAATGGCTCGCAGATTTTATTTCATCATGCCAAAAGAATTGTTAATGAAGATGGGACCCGTATGTATTATCGTGTCATTATCTATATCTTCTATAGCTATACTGATTATAAAGAGGTTAATCTCATATTCCACGCCAGGGCCTATAGATAAACCGAAAACACAAAACACTTGCGCGATACAATCAGCGCCCAGCGCCATCTATTGGTGGACAGTGGAACTACTGTCCCGAAACGAAGTGAGGGGGGGTCACTAGTATTAATATATGTAATAAGTATTGATAATATCTACTCACTGGCTACTTTAAACACCAGAGGAGATTTTATTCACATTTCTTATATTCATCACAACTCACTATTATGCCATTATTTTAATCAATATTGGTAAAAATCAGTGCGACAAATATACTAGTGTGATCATACATGTGCACACGCACTGAAAGGCACGGCCATTGCGCCGCTCGATGCGTTCTCTGTATAATTTTTCACTTACATCCTCTCGACGAAGAGACGTGGAATTCGTGGGTACATTTGCCTAGAGAAAAACTAGCACAAGGCGCGATTGCGTAACGCTCGTGCCTAGTCTATTCATTGTTTAGGTTGTACTTGCTTAGAGCCTACAATGGCGTTAGTTGACGTCTCGAAGAATTCAATTGTTATTCGTAAGATACTTAGTCTAAACAGAATGAGGAAGAATTTGTTTTTCAACAGAACATGATAATGAAATGTTGCGTCTAGTAGGTAGAACGTAAATGCAATGCATTCATTCTATCC
>JABMDO010001246.1:0-17241 GCA_014851415.1 Cnaphalocrocis medinalis
GCACTGAAAGGCACGGCCATTGCGCCGCTCGATGCGTTCTCTGTATAATTTTTCACTTACATCCTCTCGACGAAGAGACGTGGAATTCGTGGGTACATTTGCCTAGAGAAAAACTAGCACAAGGCGCGATTGCGTAACGCTCGTGCCTAGTCTATTCATTGTTTAGGTTGTACTTGCTTAGAGCCTACAATGGCGTTAGTTGACGTCTCGAAGAATTCAATTGTTATTCGTAAGATACTTAGTCTAAACAGAATGAGGAAGAATTTGTTTTTCAACAGAACATGATAATGAAATGTTGCGTCTAGTAGGTAGAACGTAAATGCAATGCATTCATTCTATCCCCTTGGGTCGACACGGTTGAATTTTTGGGGAGTTGCTGTTAACGGCCGCCCATAAGGGTCAAGGGATAGCTAGTTAACAAAAGCGTGTAACAAGATTGTCGAACGTTTAACATTGGACAAGCAATCGAACTTAATGTAAGCTATAAAGATCCTAATGATTTTCTCCACACGCAAACTTTGTAAGCCTAAGTTGAAATGGGATATTTTATTACAATAATGGGTAAAACTAGGGTCTAGATATCGCATCTTTAGTAGTAGAAGGGCATAATTGTCAAAAAAAGGCATGTATCGGCTAAGGTGGCAACTCACCCAACAATTTCAAGATTTTTTTCTGGTCACTGTTATAACCTAACAACCAATATTTTTGTGATGATAATACTGACTAAACTCTACTAAACGAAAAAAATATTAGTTAGGTTAGGGTTAGAACAGTGACCAGCAAAAATATCTTGAAATTTTTGGGTGAGTTGCCCTTGCCACCTAAGCTCATGTAACATACATAGGGTCATTTCGCCTGTTCGCGTCCATTTAGTGCAGTTGGCAAGTTTGTCGGCGATTATAAAAATGCCCCAGCACTCATTTCTATGACAAATTTGTGTAATGTATTCATTATATATTCTATTTTAAGATTAACTCTCAGTTGTAATAGAAACATCTTGCGTTTTCTTATTAAATAGATAAACTTCAGAATTAGGTGTTTTACCCAGTTTGCGTCCAAAAAATCCAAATTGCGTCCACCTGTGGACCATTTAGCGTCCAGCAGCTTAGAAAGGGAATATAGGGGTTTTATTTTAAAAGAATTAATAAAGAAAGATTATATTTGAACAATATCTTTATTTAACAATAAACTTTTATTGAAAATCAACATTATCATCATTTAAACTTCACTTTAAAAAAGAAAAATAATTCTTCTCAACTTTGGTTTATGTAACTTAAAATTAGGCAAATAATAAGATTGCAACTTGAAGAATAAACAGTAATCAGATAGATATTCTTTATTGCACAGAAATAGAATACATGAGTGAAACAACAGCTATAGACAGTACAATAAGGCAGTCTTATCGCTTGTAGCGATTTCTTCCAGACAATCAGTTCTGTTAATTTTACCCTAAAATCGCAAGGAATGCTTAAGATCCGCCTTAATTATAATAAGTTTTCGGCCATATTAAATGAACAAAACAATATGACAATTTTGTCTAATCTTTATCTATTATAATCTAATTTATTCTTCTCTCGAATTTCATTTAACGCTTTCTTTTAATCTTCATTATTCCTCTACCCAAAGGTTGTCTGGAAGAGATATTATTATTATTAGATCGCTATTAGCGATAAGGCCGCCGATATTGTATTTGGAAATTACTATTAGCATTAAGTTCTGCAATGTGTTGTGGAATAAAGAGTATCCATCTATCTATCTTCTTCTGTGTATGCTCTCTTTTCCTTCTTCTTTCTTGTATCCGAAGAACTCATCATAAATGAACAAAAAATTAATGAAATCTCATCATTCTCATCTCACATCATTTGGTAATTTAATTTAAAAAAATCATTAATATTAAACAGTATGTTTTAATTTTTTATTAGCAAGTATTTAACGAAACAGTGGACGCAATTTGGTTTATTAAATTAGAGGATAAGTATAGTTTGCGTCCATAGTGGACGCAAAGTGGAAGTTTTGTAAAATTCTATGTAGTAATTCGCGTCCACCTTATTTTATTCGTTAAATATAAAAAACATTACCTAATTCATAATAAACATTATACCTTTTTTCTTCATTAAACTGTAGAAATAGCTATCTATCCAAAAATTCACATAAAAACAATATAAAACTTACCATCAAACATGCCACTGCACACTATTTATTTTTTAAAAAGCGGTGCATGTGCGCTTCCTTGATGAACATGCGAGATTAACTATTTTTTCTAAACAAGATTGGTGGACGCACAGAACTTTTGTTTATATGTGCATGACTCTTATATATTGACGTATTAGCGGGAATTACTTTTCGCTCGATTGGTGTGTTAGTTGACTTGTTTTCAAGGATTTTTAAAAGGAGATCGGCAAAATGGACGCGAATTGGGCGATGGACGCGAACAGGCGAAATGACCCTAGAATCTCAGTTTCATTTTATTAGTAACCCGCCCTCACTTCGCTTCGGGACCGTAATTCAGAAATGAACTAAGAGATGGCGCTGTGCTAAATTACATCGCGCAAGCGTTTCGTGTTTTCGGTTTACCTATAAGCCTTGTCGTTGTCTATAGAAGTTATCTCTATAAAAATAGTATAGATGCGAGAGCGGTGTGCCCCGCGAGTAGTCGAGTACGCTAGGAGACCGGTGTGGTCACCGCGATAAGAGCGATAACACTCCGAGAGCCGCGTTACCCCTTTGTGAACCAGTAACGCATCTCTAACATAAACTATCAGCCTTAGTAGGTATATATATACCTACTGTCCCACTGCAGGGCAAAGGCCTCCATCATAGAAATCAAGTCATCGCTCACTACGCTTGCATCAGCCTAATGCGGATTGGTGATCACAAACGCGAGCTATATGTTCAAAAAATTCGAAACATACTTTTTCTTCGGCCTGGGATTTGAACCCAGGACCGTGAGATCACGGACCGGTGTACTTAAATAAAATTGCCACGATTTTTTGGCTTGAGTATAACATACCTACCCCTTAATATTCATTGTTCATTATTAATGAATGAAATAATCGTACTCTCCCGTCTGCTAGGAGTCTTAGTGTTTGTTTAGTATAGTCACACCAAATTCTTGACAATTAAATCCAAGAAGACTTAATTTACTGCAGGAGTAACAAACAAACGAACTACTAATATGAGTTCTATCTCATCGTATTACAGTTCCATTTTGACCTTTACAAAGTCATCGCTCCACCTTGAGTAGCAACCCTAGCCACCATCACCGCCATCTTTGTTTTTTAATCATTATTTAAATAGTTAAGTCATTAAGACTAAGCCGTCTAGAGAAAATTATCGTATTTGTTAAGTGGTACGGATAAAATGCAGAGTTCTATTAATTAATCCCAAGGGTTTTCTTTAAAATAATAAGCTGTTTCCATCGTCTAGATTGATAGAATCTGTAATATTTACTGTCTTATTCTCTATTCGGCGAGGATTTTATACCATCTGCGTACCAATTCAAATGCAGTCTAATATATAAACTTAAGATATCAAAAAATTAAGTATCGGTTATACTGAAAAGCTTGTACCTTCCCTTCTAAAAACTCGTGTCTATTCCAAAATCGGTACCAAATCATTGGAGTAAAATTCTCTAAATACAAAATATTCTATGCAGATCAGAATTCTTTACCTAATTATTCAATAACGTATCAAAATGTTGTTTATGGCAAAATTCCAACTGCCGAAAACACAGCTGTTCTTTAGTGGTTTTTTTTTGTGAACAGCTGATTTCTTTGTAGCCAGCCATCTTGAAGTTAACCGTCTTAGTCCTACCTTGTTTGAATGGACGGGCTTATTTATTGATCTATATTTTATTTCACTAAAACGTCGTAAGACCCAAAAACCTTTTTATATTGTGTCTGCTCTCTGGGCCTTAGGACATATAAATAAAACAAGGATACGGAACATAGACTACTATTATTTTAGACGGGTCTGCTTAAATTAGAATGTAGTTAATTCCTGTCTTTAATAATAATAGTTATATTATTTCAACGCGAAAATTGAAAGAAGTATACAGAGACCACCACAGATCATAGTCATTATAGCTTTTGAACCCGGCTCGCACCATTCCGATTTTTTATTCTAATCCAATATTAAGTAATTTACTTGCCAGCTTTTTATTGACTGCCTTTTAGATAAAGAAAATCTATACATATAATAAAAATGTAAAAAAGCTGTGTCTGTACATTGAAGATATTTATCTCAAAATAACTGAGGCCGACTAAAAAACAGTAACAGAACATGAATCAATGATTTTTAAAATTTTTGTCTGTCTGTTTGTCAGTTTGTCTGTTTGTCTGTTTGTCTGTTTGTCTGTTTGTCTGTTTATCTGTTTGTCTGTTTATCTGTTTGTCTGTAGGGTTCGCAATACCGAATCATTTGACCAAAACCGGTATTTTCGGTATTGGCCCCAGACCAATACCGATTTCCCGGTATTTTCGATATTTCCGGGATTAACCTAAGTTAGCAAATTTAGTATAATAAAGTTAGTTTACGGAGGAATAGTAAGTAGGTTCCTAACCTAAATGAATTCATCTTCTAAATAAAACAAAATTTTCATTGACACAAGGTTTATTATTATTGTTGGCAATCACCCATTTAGTTAGTACTTAGCAATAATTTACTAATGTTCCGTTTACAATAACTTGAGGTAACTAGTTCAAATACTTTAATTAAATGTAGTTGACTAGGAAGTAGGATTCATACTAGAAATCAGTTCTAAAAATAAAATGTTTATCAAACTTAAACATCACACAACAGTCTCAACATAAACAAAACGAACCCAAAAATACACTTGTAATTAACTCTCATAAAACATAAAACTAATAAAATATTCTCAGAAAACATAACAAACTAAACTTAACTCTTAGTATGGTTTACTAATCATGAAATAATATTCTGATTACCAAAATAACAAAAATTCTTAAATTAAATTTAGTCCAAATCAAATTGAGTTATAAAGAGGTACAGTGGCCAGCACATCAAGTTACTACAATCTGTCAAATTTCCTCAGTTGATATTGAACCAAACACGTTTGACATAAAAGTGAGGTTCGATTGAAGAAATTTGACAGATTGTAGTAACTTGATGTGCAGGCCACCGTACCTAATCAAAATATTATTAAAATCTCCATTAAATTTTTGGTTGAGCCTTGTAATGAGATCGTAGAAATAGTAAAGTATCTAAACTTTTATCACTCAATCTTGATCGCAAATGATTACACAAGTAACCCGATGAAGAGAAAGCTCTCTCCGACTCTACACTAGTTGGTGGAATACTTATTAAATTGTTGAAGGCCATACTCAAATATTTTCCTCTAGACCCCCCGTTTTCGTAAAGAGCCATTTCTATTTTTATTAAAGTGTCAAAGTCAGGTGCAGTTTCAATTGATGTGCTGTTCTGATTTAGCATTTGCTTTTTCACTGCGGGACAGAGAGCGGGAAGTTCGGCTACTCGGCTGTCGCCGGATTCATCAGTCTGAGGTCTTGTAGTAGGTAAGGCGAGGTGAACGAACTCGCGCGCGCGTAATTTGAATTAAATGGCACGTAACTTTGTCTTATGTGTATTTGTTTTTTATTTATTTTACTAAAACCGAAAATACCGAATATCCCGGTTTTTGTGAAATGACTACCGGTATTAATTAGACCTAAATTTGGCCCGGTATTCCGGTATTTTCGAAATTCGGTATCCCGGTTTGCGACCCCTATTTGTCTGTTTGTTCGCGCTAATCTCGGAAACTACTGAACCAATTCGAATAAAACTTTTTTTATTGTATAGCTGTAATATCAGGGCAACTTATAGGATATATTATATTTTGAAGACCAGGCTCCTTGATGTAGAACCACAACAGCCCAGCTAAACTATAAGAGGTAGGGCAATGGCACTTTAACAAAAGTTGTTCAGATTGATGAGCATTTTATGATGCCATGAAAAAATCAAATATCATGGAACATCTGGTTTGGAACTCTAAGAGCCCAGCTCCACTATGACAAATATGGAATGAAATGGAATGGAAAATTGTCAAAATGTGATGAGCATTTTTGGATGAGATCCTATAAGGAAGGATATTCCAAACTTAAACACCTAATGGAGCGAAAAGGGGGTTCCAAGTTTGTTCATCTTTAAGCCAAGAGTCATAAAGTTCACGCAAACGAAGTTGCGGGCGGCCACTAGTAGACAATAAAATAAAACATCAGTAACAACCGAAATTTTCTTTTGCTTGATCAAATTCTTACTATCTTCAAAGAAGAGCATAGTCTAAAATCATTTCACTGTTAAAATATTTGTGAAAAGGTAAAAAATATACCGAGTAATTTACCGCCTGGATTCTTCCCCAGGTCACTGAAGTGGAATTTTAATTCGTGACTTCAAAGTACCCTTCTTCGCTTCCCCTTGTCATTTTTTTCTCCACCGTTGGTTTGTGAGCATTGCGTCCTTTCATTCATCTGGAATAGATAAGGGAAAATCTTTACACTCCACGCTTACCCCTTTCTTTCAAAATGTCCTTCGTATTGCTTGCGATGGTAAAGAATAGGGCATTGGAGAGATGGGGGAGTAAGCCTTAGTAATTGGCGATAAGGAACAATTTTGCAAAATGAATTCAGAGAACCTACTGTGATAATATTATGAAGAATTTCGAGACTGATTCGTAACGTTACTCTCAAATTACTCAAATGGGTATATATTTTATATTTACTCGACGTTGTTGTCGAGTCACACTTATTTGACTCCATAAAACTCAAATAGAATATGAAAATCAGTGAGTTGTAACTATAATGTTAGTTCAATGACGAAAACAAATGAAGTGGTCTTGATAAACGCAGCTTGGAACATTATTCTGATAATAAAAATAGGTAAAGATTTTAAAATAATAAAAACTTATATTTTAATAGATATCATTTAACAGAAACAAAAGTATAGGATAATAAGGCTATCGCAATAAATAAATACAGCAGGAATGAAAAATACAAGAAAGACACGGATAACAGACTTAACACCGAAAAAATTATTATAAATGATTAGCAAATAGTTCTGTACCAGACGATAAATTAATAACACATAATGAAATTAACAAATACGATTTCTCTATTAAAACAGACATGAACATGATCAGAAGTAGACAACCGAAGTTTCCCCATTCTGATTGCAACACATGTATGTTTAAACATAGGCAATTACCCGCCAAACATTGCTCAAACCTCGGGTTTTAGTTATACAAATGTTTTGTCTAACTTTTAACAAGGGGGAACTAGACAATTTAAATCTGAATGTTGTCTAACTCAAGCTTAAGCTGGTTTGGCTTCAGGTTTAATGCCTGCAGCTATATGAATTGAAATTGCAACAGATGAACAGACTGTGTGTTCATTTCATTATAATCATTTCGCTTCTGATGTCTTCTGTTCGTTTTGTTTGTTTCATTTCATTAGGCTTTCTTTTTAAATTAGCTTCAAAAATATTATTGCATTGCTATTTGCTATGTTGCATTACAGTTTATATTCGATGTTAACTACGTTACAGTTTTATTATATTGATTACACAATATTGTATACAATGTTTTTCAATATTGTTTATTTTGGACAGAGTGTTTCAATACGAACTATCGTTGTTAAAAAAATTGCATTTTTATTATTTATTTGGTTTGATCAGCAGTGGAACAATTTGAAACTCAAATGTATTGAATAAAATAAAATTGATTTGACTAAATCTTAACTCAAAAAAAAGGATCATTTTCAATTCATTTTGTAGTGTGTTTAAAGCCACACTCAGACTCAAGTACAGTGTAAAGTTTTATGTTGATGTTGATAAAATCAAAAGGAATTTTCTAGAACGTGATCATTTTTTAGGGTTCCGTAGCCAAAAATGGCAAAAACGGAACCCTTATAGTTTCGTCATGTCCGTCTGTCCGTCTGTCCGTCTGTCCGTCTGTCCGTCTGTCCGTCTGTCACAGCCGATTTACTCGGAAACTATAAGTACTACAGTGATGAAATTTGATGGGAATATGTGTTGTATGAACCGCTACAAAAATATGACACTAAATAGT
This sequence comes from Cnaphalocrocis medinalis, assembly GCA_014851415.1. NCBI lineage: Eukaryota > Metazoa > Arthropoda > Insecta > Lepidoptera > Crambidae > Cnaphalocrocis > Cnaphalocrocis medinalis. The sequence continues at coordinate 8,081 of JABMDO010001246.1, forward strand.
AAAAAAAAGAATTGGGGGTGGGGCCCCCCATACATGTAACTGAGGGATGAAATTTTTTTTTTCGATGTACATACCCGTGTGGGGTATCAATGGAAAGGTCTTTTAAAATGATATAAAGTTTTCTAAAAAACATTTTCTTAAAGTGAACGGTTTTGAGATATCAGCTCTCAAAGTCGTAAAAAGTATGTCCCCCCCCCTCTATTTTATAACTACGGGGTATAAAATTCTAAAAAAAAAATAGAGGTGATGCATTCTAATTAACTCTTTCAAACGATTTTTGGTTTGATCAAAGTATCTCTTATAGTTTTTGAGATAGGTTGATTTAACTGTAATTTTGGTTAAGTTTATTATATTTGCTGCTACGGAACCCTTTGTGCGCGAGCCCGACTCGCACTTGGCCGGTTTTTTTTCTTTTCGTTTCTTTTCTTCCAATGCCCTTCTTAATAAACGTTTAGGTGTGAATGAGAGAAAATTCTGGAAATGGCCAACCAAAGACAGCAACGCTAATTGTCCACAATTCCGACAGATTTTGACCATATGGTCCTCGGTTTTAATTGGCGTCTCGTCGTGGCAAGTTAGGCGGCAACAATCGTGCCATCAAGGCTCGCATAAGGTCGTGGGGTACCCGGCGCGCAGAACGGTGAAAGGGATCGCGGCCTCGCAGAGACTGACGACGTGTGCGTAGTATATTGAACCGGGCTAGGAACGTGTAAACACTGGCTGGAAAAAATATAACTGGTTGGTGTTTCTTTTTTGTATGTTTGGGCGTGCAGTTTTCGAATTTCGAATAGGATTTCGATTTTGTTTGGAACCTCTTTTTGTTAATCGGTGTAGTCTTTGATGCATTTTTCAAGTAACGTTGTCAAGGAATGGCTGGTTAGAAAAAAAACAAATGTTAAGAAACATTTGTTTTTTTTTCTCACCAGCCATTCCATCATTCAGCTACACATGATGTCCGAAAATTTAAGTGGTGTTAACTCCACATTCAACTGTATTATTTCCAGTAATATCTCTTATTCTTTTTCACGTAACTCGATTACTTCCAGCAACATTTTTTGTTAACAAATATGAAAGGAGTCCGGCGAAGTTCTATGTATTTTCAGTCTGCGGTTTAGAGGTCCCGTGCCTAGAAAAAAATTAATGATACTTAAAGAAGAACACTCAACTAAGAAAAAAGGAAATTGTTGCCACTTTTCTAAAGATGGGATTATAAAGGTATAGGGCCGACAAAGTATAGTCGTTCAAGGGTCATACATAAGGTTTCGGCAAATGTCAGAAAAAAGTATTTTCTCACAAGTTGTCAGTGACTCAGGTTGATTGACATTTTCCCATAGAAGAAAAAATATCGTACAACGCCCCCCCTGTCAATGTTACTGAGTGGCCTTCAGTAGCGGCCTTATTGTTCTGAGAGTAGCGCTACCATGAGTTGACATCGAAAAACTGACATAACGTAAACTATTGCTCTGTCTCTTTCAAAATGCACATAATGAAAGAGACAAAGCGATGGTTTTCGTAGCGAGGATAGGTATTTTCTGAGTATTTCAAACTTGCACTCGCACTACTAGATTTTGGGCTACTAAGTTAAGCGCACTTGTGACTCAACTGGTGTTGCAGGTGTCTATGGGTGGCGGCAATCGCTTACCATCAGGTGATCTGTCTGCTACCAATCGCATAAAAATAAAAAAAAACATGGTAGTGCTACTGATGCTTAACGTACTATAAATGGCACTCGATAAATCGATGAATGATCCTATGAATGATGACTATGAATTTGTAAGCACGAGTATGAACTCGTGCTTACAAATTCATAGTCTGTCAGGCGCGCCTACCTTACATGTGCACTCAACGATTATTTATAAGTACATAATGTTGCATGTTTACATCAGCGTTATAAAGGTATGGTAAAACAAACTTCGGATGTGTAGGTATGACGTCATTTAATCAATTAAGTACATAACAAATTGTCTAAAAAGGCTGCAGGAGGTACTATATTACCCCGTCCGACTTGCAAACCCCATATACCATAATATGCTCATGGTATGCGAACAGCAACCAACTGTTCGCTTACCTGCAACACATAACATTATTACCCTAAAATAGCCTTGTCGTCCTTGAATTGCTCTATCTACTACTATGTATGTATAGTATGACCTGCTGCCCGAATATCGAGATTTTATTCTGGCCCTTAAAACATATGGGTCAATACTATTAAAATGCAGAGAGTATTTCACTATTGGCTTCTTCTTTCCATCGTCTCTGCACTTTCCTCGGATAAACGGTGTCGTCTTTTTCGATCAAGCAAGACGCAAGAACATGGACACATCGAAAACGGCATTATTCTAAATAAACCAAATCACTTGGAAATCAAATCCAGGGAAATGCTGTGTCTAGGTTGAATCAATAAACTCAAAAGTCCAGAAAATATACGCGAAAACGTAAATGAATAGATCACACATTTAAAACAATTTAAAAAGATGTCAAATATCTTAACTATCAAAGTGACATTATGATTGACTCAACGTTTCGTTTTTCCTCTGTGATGTGAGTTTTGTTCCTGATTGTTTGCAAATTGAAAATAATTTAACTTTTTTATTCCATGCTTTCAAAATATACTTATTAATAAGTAAAATAAACATTTTGTTGCTAGTTTAATTAGTAATGTGTCCAAATATGTATGGTGTCGGAAAACATGAGGACTGCTCTCGCCGGTCTTCTTTGATTACGCCCAAATGTAATATAAAGTTAGATCTTGTAACTCGAGAACGGTTGACCTAATTTATTGGATTAGTTTAAGCCCAGAGTAGCAAAAACCTGCTAAAATTTTCGATATATAAAAAAAGATAGAATGAGGGTACTAGTTGTATAAATATTCAGGATAACATTAACTTGCTGCCAACACAAAACTATGATATGAAAATATTTTGAGTGAAATATGAGTTTGATAATATATTAACTTGTTCAGTTGAACATTATTTAAAAAATAACTAGTCTTTGGTTAGATACAAGGTTATAGGTAGGTATACCAAATACCAGTTACGATAACAAAAAAAAAAATCTTCAATAACAAACACTGTTTACGTCTTGCAAATTTGAATCTACTCAAAAGGTATTTGACCTTTGTGGAACATTCCTGATAAAACAATAAGTAAATGTTTTGTGGCGTATTGCGAAAAAAAAAAATAGTAAAAATATTTTTAACATCGCAAAAATACGGTTAGTCAAATTCCCGCCCGGAACTAAACAAGAATATTTTGTGAATATTGAAAGTTGTGTATGAGATCACGTTGGAAAATAGCGAAAATATATTTAAACTTTTTGAAAAAATAAAATTTGAATTGTATGAGAGTCTGTAAGGCGTAAGCTGGCGGACAAAATATAGGCACATAGGGTTGCAAAAAGAAATGCGAAATGAAGGAGAAACCAAAAGATAGTTCATATACAATTTAACATCCTTAACGAACTGTTATGAATGTCAAAATGTTATTCGGAACGTATTTTTCTGCCAAATGACCGACCAGTGAGAAAGTCAGCAGTTACACTTATTAAATTATAATCTTCACAAGGGACAAACGTGTCTGTTGAGACGATCAGCAGGAAGTGGCAGTAGGCTGGCCTAGAACAGTTCAGCAGTTGTCAGTTCTTTTATTGCAGACGTCTGACAACCGTTGGAGCAGAATAGAACGATCGTCTGCTGAACAGAGCTGGTACAGAATAATTACTACTGGTCTGCTTTCGTTTATAGTTAACTTGCGACCAGGAGGGGCTTTGCAGGCAATTCAATTGCGTTTGCTACACCGTACGCTCGAGGGCATATAATTAACCAGACTTACCAAAACTTAACCATACCCTAGGCTTTAAAACGACGGTGACACGTCGCAATCGAGACTAACACACTGAGATGAGTGATGATGAAAACTTATGACTTATCTATGACGTATTGGATTCGAGGCATGGGATTTGGTAGAGTCTTAGTCTGTAGTCTAGCTACTAACACTATCAGTTCCTTTTTTTTTGGTGACCCAGGAGAAATGCATTACGCATACCCGCCCCGAGAGATTCATTCCATGGGGCTTACCAACTAAAACCCTGGGATTCTCTACGGAGCCTAGCACCACGACAGCACTCGGCTCCCTACTTTCACAACCGGCAACCCTGCGAAAGCGTCGAATTATCTACATATTGCCTATGGATCAGTTTCGCAACGGTACCTCAATTCGCCCCGTTATCTGTTAACAATTCCGATGAGCTCGAATTTTTAATCAAAGCGACCGAGTCGTTCGACATAGGTTAACATTTGTCACTATTCCGTTTATGCTATTTTTCACAGTAGATCACGTGTTCCAGCCAAAAGACCTCAGGTCACGTCTCAAGCTGTGACACATAATACTTTTATTGAATAATCTTGAGTTTTGTCCTGGATCCGAACTTTCAAAGTTACGGAGAACATTTTGATGGATTATTCAAGGGTATTAGAAAGTTGGAATCTGAATTGTTTACCGATTTTCAATCTTTCTGTTCGTTTTCCAGGGGATTAATTATAAAGGAAATGGACTTGTAGAAAACATTTTTAAAAATGTTAAGTATATTCCTAAAAAAATATTAATACATAATCATAAAATCTATTTTATGACGGGAGCGTTATTCATAGAGCACGTCAACGTCGTCAACTTCAGACCTTATGGGATATTTTATATCTCCCCCTAACCTTTGCACTCCTAGTCACCATAGAACTTCCTCATAGCATAATGAAGTGACGTGACCACACTATGCTTTTCCTACTGAGGTGTCAGTCGACTTCCCGGTTTCATGTCCATCAGGATGGCTGGCCAAAGTTGTGGATCAGCGTTAAAATATTATTAGCATTTAGTACTGAATTGGTACTATTTGATACCTATGTTTAATTATTTGGTACCTAATCAATGACAAAATAGGACAAGTTTTAAAGTGGCCAGCCATTCTGACGTCAGGTTGGCTGGCCACTTTGTGATTTCAACCTGGGAAGTTCCAATTGCTTTTTTTCAGTATACATTATTTAGTACCTATTTGGTACCTAAACATATATTTTTTTTACATTTTTAACACAAGTATTATAGACTATATAGGCAAAAGAAAATTTCATGAAGCTGTTTATTGCAATGGATGATATTATGCACCATATCTCCAGTAAGGTTCCGTGGGCAACTAGGAACCTGTATAGTTTCGGCATGTTTTTCTGTCTGTCTGTCCGTCTTCTTAAATCGGTCACTAAGATTTAAGAAGACGGTAGCACTAAAATGATGAAATTTGGTAGATAACGACATGTATATCAATCACGCCGACAAAGTGGTAAAATAAAAGATATTTTATTAGGGTAACCCCCCCCCTCCCCCCCTACCCTTAAAGTAGGTAGTGCTTTTTTCCACTTCAACCAAACGTGAAATATCTTGTTGGGTAGGTTTTTTGGAATAATATTTTCGGAAAGGAGATTGACCATTTTTGTATGGACGTTGGACCAAGTGCTGCCCAGAATTGAGACACAGTACACAGTGTTCCATAGACTAATAACAGTCTGTTAACCAAAGCGCTTCAAAATCACCCCGAGGAATATTGAGTATTCTCACTTTTTGTGTATTTTAAAATTGTTGAAAAATCATAATTAATAGCTTATTTTCAAAATAAAAGAAGCCTTTATAAACAAATGACTAATACATACAAACATGCCAGTTGGCAGCAAGGCGGGCAACATTGGCGTGAGCGGCTTAGGTTATCGAGAGGTGAGATTGCGGGGCGCCAGATCCCTCTGTGTTAAACACCGGTCAGCAGGCCCCCGGCGTTATGACATTTTACACTTCCAACATGGAGCATAGGTTCTGCTCCTGCATCTCCCCTCCAGCCGGCTGGTTAAGGCGAGCCAGGAGGAAAGGGTCAAAGGTGTAATACGGACCCTCCGGAGTATCGGGGTCCGTGGTGTCGCCACACACCAACAGCTCGCAACGAGCTGCCCTGCGGAGACTGATTGCACTGATAAGAGTTGTTGTTCTTCAATAGGGAAGATCACCAACTCTTACCAGCGGGCGATGAATTTTAACTATTAAAAAAATATACAAAAAAAAAATGAGAATTCTCAATATTCCTCGGAGCGATTCTGAAGCGCTTTGGGTAACGGACTATTATTAGTCTAAGGAATACTGTGCACTGTGTCCCAATCCTGGGCAGCACTTGGTCCACCGTCCATACATACATGGGGGAAAGGGAATAAAAGGCTGGCAGCGCACTTGTGACTCCACTGGTGATGCGTCCATAGGCGGCGACAATTGCTTACCATCAGGTGAAACGCATGTTCGTCTGCTGCCTATCAAATAAAAAAAAAGCATTTTGTGACTCCATGGAGTTTTTTTTGTAAAAAGTTTTTTTAATACCTAGTCATACGAAGAAAGAAATAAAAGTATATTCATGCCTGGGCAGCATTTGATCCAAATTGGTCAATCTCCTTTGATGCAAAAATAAAAAATAATAATAAATATTGGGGCTTCCCATACTTCCCATACTGAATCTATAGATAAGTATTCAAAAATGATATCCAGGTTCAAAAAAATTTTTTTTTCTAAACTGAATAGTTTGCGTGACAGACGCTTGCAAAGTGGAAAAAAGTTGCCCCCTCCCCCCCCTCTAATTTCTAAAATAATAAAATGGAAAATCTTAAAAAAATAATATGATTTACATACCATAAAAACTACCTACGAAAATTGTTTTGAAACGTCATAAATCGTAAACTTCTATTGACCTTTCACTCAATCAACTCAAATATAAAAATTAAATAAAAAATATATTTTATATTTTAATATTTTATTATATAAATTGCAGCATTCTAGTGCTACAGGTCACCAAGATTTAAAAAGACGGACAGACAGACAGAAAAAACATGCCGAAAACTATACAGGTTCCTAGTTGCCCACGGAACCTTACTGGAGATATGGTGCATAATATCATCCATTGCAATAAACAGCTTCATGAAAATTTTCTTTTGCCTATATAGTCTATAATACTTGTGTTAAAAATGTAAAAAAAATATATGTTTAGGTACCAAATAGGTACTAAATAATGTATACTGAAAAAAAGCAATTGGAACTTCCCAGGTTGAAATCACAAAGTGGCCAGCCAACCTGACGTCAGAATGGCTGGCCACTTTAAAACTTGTCCTATTTTGTCATTGATTAGGTACCAAATAATTAAACATAGGTATCAAATAGTACCAATTCAGTACTAAATGCTAATAATATTTTAACGCTGATCCACAACTTTGGCCAGCCATCCTGATGGACATCCGGTTTCGGATAAGCAACCAAGAAGACTGGTTCTACCACAGGTTAATGTTTCGTTGTCTCTCAAGAATATCACAACAACAGAAAAAAAAATCATCTATTTTGAAACCCAATTTGTTTAAGTCTTGATAGGAATCATCCCTTCTCCGCCCTTTTATACTATTGGACCATGTATGTCCCTTTGATCTGTTGACCCAAATGTAGGTAAAGAAACCAGGATTCTTGTTTGAATACCCGAAAGAGTCAGTCTATCTTTACATAATTAACGTATACAACTGGAATTCTATAAATAGCTTCGGAGGTATTGAATATTGACAATGAAGCAATGTGCAAAACAGAAAGTAGTCAAAATAAGTGCGCATATACGAATAAGTCAACAGACTCACAGCCCATTTAGTGGTGATCTCGTCACTTAAACAATATTTGTACCAAACATAATATTTTGTAATTGATAAAAATAAATTTCCTGAGTATAATGCAGATAATGGTCGTAGTGTTTCATGAAAATGACCCTAACGTAAATAATAATAACATGGTACTTACTCTGATATTTAATAATTTTCAATCTGCATGTCATTAAAGATACAAGTGTAAGTAATAGAGGGCACTCGCACACATAAGTTAAATAACGAGGAATATATATGAGCTAATTAGTTATTTGCGTGTTAAACTTAAAATGCCTAATGGCAGTTTAGTTTCTTGATGATTACTTCAATTCTCAACATTACGTAAGATGTAAAACTTTACAATACGGTTCTGTTTCTTAAATTATTCTGGCAGGCCTTATCGAAATTTGTTTGCTTGTTGAACTCAATTGTAATATTGACGATTATAATATTGTTGATGTTGAATAAATAGGTAGGGCTTTTGCTGAATCTTCTTTATCATTGTAAATTATATTGTTGTTCCTTCAAATGTTTTCCAACGTTTCCCAAACTTTTTATTCAGAGCGCGATCTTCCTCCAATCCACGGAGGTGGGTCAACATCATTTTTGCAGCATGATCGTATACATGTTGTAGCCGCTGTCGTAGCCTGTCGCGACACATGGCCGCACCAAAGCCGCATTGTCCCGGCCTATTGTCGCCGCTAACGATGCGACGTACAAACATGCTGTAGGGCACGAAACATGCAAGCGGTTGTATTTCGTTTTTGTGAAAAAATTTTAGAAGCAACCCTTTTTTGAGTTGACGTTTTTGACAGTGAAAAAATAATCTAACTACCTGGAAACCGATCTCGAAATGCTTCCACGTTTTTTTACTCCACATCCATGAACGTCCGGCCGTATAGGACGAAGCCTCATTACAAACGAGGTTCCCGTGTGTTATACGTTGCCTTTTTGACAGTGTGCTTGCTATATGTGGTGTATGTACAAAAAATATTTTTGTCGACATTGAACAAATCTCTGATTCGACGATTTGTAAAACAAATGAAATGAAATTCGAAGCTAAAATTTTAAAACGAAGACAACGCATCACCAACTTATTTAATCTCGCGGATGGTCATAAGCGGCGGGGATACTTACCATGAAGCCAAACGCTTGCTTGTTACCTCTTGCTAAGAAAAAACTCCTTACCTTTCATATAAAATAGGGTAGACCTGGTGGTAAGTGAATATCGCCACCCATGGACACCCATACCACCAGAAACGCTACAAGTGCGTAAACTACACCCATAATACACTAAATTTCTTTTAACTGAAATTTACATAACAATGCTTTAGCAAATGTTCAGATAATTATTGTACCTATAAGAATATATGCTCAGTATAAAGTTTCCAGAGTATCGCCTCCGATTGCTCTAACTGATCTCAAGGTCCTCTTATCCACGAGGTGAGCTGAGCTATTTACATTGACTCAGTGC
>JABMDO010001247.1:0-17153 GCA_014851415.1 Cnaphalocrocis medinalis
CGGGCGGCCGCTAGTATAAAATAAATTCATATTTTCCCGAAAAAAAAAGTAAGGTTAGCTTAGGCTTAGACGGATTGTGGCTAGGAGTGTTAAGAATACTGCCCAGGTTTAGGCCAAATAATTGACATAAAGTGACGAGCGCGATTAGTGGTAAGGTCCAGTCCCGGTTGAAAAGTACCAATCGCGATGGACACCCCAGGGGTTTTGGTTAGGGGACTACGGTGGGGCGACCACCTAGTAAGTATCACATTTATAAGCTCGGGATCTCCTTGCGTGATCGTGTCAGAAATGATGAGATCCGCAGGAGATCTAAGGTCACCGACATAGCCCAAAGAATTGCGTGGCTGAAGTGGCAATGGGCAGGGCACATTGCGAGAAGAACAGACGGCCGTTGGGGTGGAAAGGTCCTTGAGTGGAGGCCACGCGCAGGAGGCCGCAGCCGTGGCAGGCCTCCCACCAGGTGGACCGACGATCTGGTGAAGTCCGCGGGAGTCCATTGGATGCGGGTGGCACAGGACCGATCTGTGTGGAGAAGTTTGGGGGAGGCCTATGTCCAGCAGGACGTCTATTGGCTGAAATGATGATGATGATGATAATGAGTTCGAGAGGTCACACGTTAAATAAGTAAGCTAAATTGGATCAAATGAGGAAGTCCGATTCGAAAATAAAATTTGATTGTAGGTATTTTTCCTCGCGAAGAAGTTAATAGGAAAAACCTATCTTAATTTCTTAGTTGCCCCCAAAAAGCACCTACCTGACCGCTAATGGCACTTCATTAACTATTCAGCCAGCATTGTTACAGTCTATGTCATAAGGCTCGGAAAACTCGGAGGCGTGGCGCTCCCGGCCAATCGGCGCCCGGGAAATTACCTAACAATTACACCAGCGACCAATCACACGCGTTTTACGTAAGCGCCGCCTGTGAGACGCGGGTGCGTTAACAGTGTGTACTTGGCTTTGTTTGTTTTTGGTAGCGTTCGAAGTTCGAAAAGTGTTCGAGTTTAATTATCTGTGTCATCTGAAGTTTTCGCGCGCGAATCTGACTTTTTAATAACTTTTTTATTGTTACTTTAAAGCCTGGGTGAGGCGTTATGTAACTTAAGTTACACCATTTATTGTTCTATTTCGTGGAATCTAAGATAATACCGTACTATATGCGACAACAAATACTGTAAAGAATAGGTTCACATATACCCATAGGCTTCATTATTAAACTAACTATGGCGAGGTAAAAAAAAAGTTTGGCTAAGTATATTTTTTTTGTTTTTTTTTTTATGAGATAGGGGGCAGACGAACAGACGGTTCACCTGATGGTAAGTGATTACCGCCCGCCCATGGACACCCGCAACACCAGAGGAGTCGCAAATGCGCGCCGACCTTTTAAGAAGGAAATACGCTCGCTTTTTGAAGGTTGTGGGTCGTAGCGGTTCCGGAAATACCGCTGGTGAGCAGTTTCATTCCATAGTTTTGTAGTTCGAGGCAGAAAGTTTTCTCGAGAAACGCACAGTTGAAGATTGCCAAGCATCTAAATGATGTGGGTGAAACTGTTGTCGAGTGGAACGGTGGCGAAATGAAGCGGCAGGAATCAATCCGAACAATTCCTCAGAGCATTCCCCATGGTATATTCGGTAGAATACACATAGCGAAGCTACATCTCTACGCAGCGCCAAGGATCGAGCCTACTGCAAATATCTTGGCAGTCAACGATTCGAGTCGCTCTCCGTTGATCCGGTCTAGAGGGAGAAGCTGGTACATGGGCGCCCTGCCCAAAGATGAGAACAGTATTCCATATGCGGCCGAACTTGCGCCTATACAGCAATAGACGATGGGCCGGAGTGAAATACCGCTCGATACCGATCGATTGAGGACGCCAAGCTTTTTTGAGGCTAATTTAGCCTTGCCCTCTAGATGACGCGCGGAACTGGACTTCGCTCGGTATGTCAACGCCAATATCGAGATATAGCTGAGGCAATTAAGGGGATACTCTCAAAATAAGGAGATACGTCCCACGGTAGCTTTTTTGCGGTGAAACGCGCAAACTTGAGTTTTACTGGGGTTAAATTGGACCAAGTTAAGTCTTCCCCAGTTAGAGACATTACCAAGTGATGTCTCAGTTGCAGACACAAGTTTTTCTCGACTCGCGATGACGATTTCCCGCGAAATATTAGCGCGGCCGGTATAAGACGCATCACCCGTACTGTCATCCGCATAAGAATGAATCTCGCTGATTTGCAGCATATCATTTATATGCAGGAGGAACAGAGTGGGTGATAGTACGCAGCCTTGCGGGACACCAGCATTAACAGACATGAGGTCAGAGCACTCACCATCAACTACGACCTTCATGCTTCGGTCTGCCAAAAAGCTAGTGACCCATTCGCAACAATTTTCGCGGGAAGCCCATAGGAGGGGAGTTTCGAAAGAAGCGCTTTGTGCCAAACCCGATCGAAGGCCTTGGCTATATCCAGACTAACTGCCAGGGGCTTCCCCCTTACTCTCAATGGCCTGAGCCCACCGATGAGTCAGGTACACCGAGAAGGTTCTCCAGCTGATCGGCCTTTACGGAAGCCATATTGCCGGTCACTAAGCAGCTGCTGACCTTCAAGGTACCGAATGAGCTGGCTGTTAATAATGGACTCCATTATTTTTGAGAGAAGGGAGGTGTATGGCAATTGGCCTGTAGTAGCTGGATTAGAGCGATCGCCTTTTTTCGGGATCGGGGTGCACCCAAAGCTGTCTTCCATGAAGATGGGACTACGCCAGAAGAGTATGCGAGTCGATAGAGGCGCGTCAGAACAGGTGCCAACTCAGGAGCGCACATCTTCAACACAATGGGAGGAATTCCAATCGGGCCCACTCGACTTGTTAATATCCAGGGACAGAAGTGCTGAGCGTACAGAGCGCTGGTAAAACAGGATATCTGGCATACTGCTTTTGCAGTGCGGAATCCTTGGTGGCTCTTGTCCTTGGTCGTCCAAAGTCGAGTTGGGACGCAAAGAGTTTTCCCCAGGAGATCGGCTTTCTCTTTTGCGCCATAGGCCTAACGAGTCATCTCCCATGTTTAAAGGCGGAAAAGATGGCCCTACAAAAAATTCCCCTCGATAGCTTTGGCGAGAGACCAGAACGCACGGGTTCCCGAGGGAAGTTGCTCTAACCTCTCACCAATCCTACCGATGTGCTCTGACTTCGCCCTTGCAATGCTTCTCTTGAAGGACCTGGAGGCAAAGTTGTATTCCTTTTTTAGGGCGCTGGTGTTGACATCCCGCGACGCACACCGCATCGGCCCAGGCTTGGTAAGCCTCCTGCTTCCTGCGAGAGGCCGATTTGGGAGGTTGAACCCAAACCAGGGCTTATATCTGCCACCAGTAGGAACCACAGAGGATGGAACAAAAAGTTCCATACCCTGCAGCACCACTTCAGCAACAGCACCGTACTACGGACGAGGCAATGGTCCGAGGAGCCCAGAGGGGCGCAAACGGAAACCTGGTACCCGTCTGGATGAGAAGTCAGCATTAGGTCCAACAATGAAGGGTTTTGGCACTCCACATCTGGGATTCGCGTGGGCGTATTGACCAGCTGTGATAGGCCATATGCAAGGGCAAAGTCATGAACAGATCTCCCCGCGGTGATCGGTTTTACTGGAGCTAAGCCAGTCGGCCTGATGGGCATTGAAGTCGCCAAGAATAACAATTTCCGCGGAAGGGATCTGCTGCTGCAACGAAATCCGAAGCCATCTGGATGTGCTCCAGGAGTCGGTCAGTTTCTTGCATCACCGCTATGGGACCTATATAGGCCATGCTAGACGCGAGGATGGTCGTCGCAGTCTACACGAAGCCATAGTGTGGAGAGGTCCCTACCTTCAATATTCCCGAGGCGACGAGAGCTGAAGTCATTCCTGACGTACACGGCACACTCCAGCCTTGGATATAAAGGAATGTTCTAATCCATATCCAGGGTAGGTTAGGTAGGATATGTCCGCAGGAGATGAAATCTGTGTCTCAGTCAAGAAGAGCAATGGCCGGCTTCGTTGTCTCGAGGTGGTAGTGGACAGCGTTGAGGTTGGTGTGTAATCCTCTAATATTACAAAAGGTCCACGGCCAGCGTGGCAGTGGATGCCTTGGTGGTCATGGTCTTTCCCCGAGCATTTAAGAGCGCAGTTTTGCCCTCCCAGAATACGAGGGGCGGCCTGGGCGTCCACGCTCAGGCAGTACTGACCGAGGAACGCCAGTGAGGGATTCTCCAACGCCAGTGCAGTTGGTACCCTCCTGGGGTAACAAATTTGTTGTCAACTGCGTCATGGGGGGGGGGGGGGGGGGTTGGGCCTCCGGTATCCTCACTCACTCTGCGAAACACAGCGCCAGCTGCTTCACGCAGGTCTTTTGTGAGGCCGTGGTATCACTCCGGTCGAGCCCGGCCCCATTCATGCCGAAGCGTGGCTCTCCCACAAGCAAGTAAATCTTCTGCTCGAATTCCTTTTTCTTTTACATTTTTTTTTTAATTACAGTAATTTTTTTAATTTTGATGTAGAAAATTGCTTTAATTTTTCCATATTTCCAAATTATAGCCAAACTAAGCAACATAAAATTTTGCACCTTCACTAATGTGCGGAAATGCGTGTGTCCATGCCCGCCGTCGATCACTGTCTGATGGCCAACTTTACACATCACACACTACTTTAATTGGTGGGGATCCACAAAATAATGTTGATCATTAAAAAGTGCCAAAGGCTTCATTTTAGACTAAAGATGACAGACGAGCTTCTCATAAATCGTCTGTTAAAGCATTCTATAGGTACTTAATTAAATTGGTCTTCTTCAGTCGCTCGTCTTACACTTTACCTACTTACATTCGAGTTAGAAAAAGGAAAAATACCACTTTAATACGAAAAGCACCTAAAATAAGTTGTGAATCTAAAAGGAAAAGTGGTGGTGAGAAGATTGGCAAAATATATACAGACCGGGTAAATCGATAACATAGGTATCCTACATATTATATACCTAAGTACATCCTTTTGACCACTCGTTCTACCAATAATCGTAAAGACATTGTTCTAGAACTTTTGGAAATTCGTTGAAAATACTAACTTTTCATACAAAGTCGGTCACGTGACTTGTTGATTTTGTATGGGGAGTCGAATAGAGATTCGACGAATAATTTTCAAACAAAATATGTTGTTCAGAATGGTTGGTAGACAACGTGGTTAAAAGGATGTAAATGTTCACATATACATACACCCTGGTATATACAGTAGATTTAGGTAAAATGGGATTATCAAACTATTTTCTAACTAGCGGCCGCCCGCGACTTCGTACGCGTGGAGTTAATTATTGACACTTACCGTCATATTTTGGACAATCCACACAATATATTTTTATAAATTGTAGCCTATGTGTTATTCTGATGTATAAGCTATATTGTGGTAAAGTTTCATTCAAATCCATTCAGTACCTAGTTTTTACGTGATCAAGAGTAACAAACATCCATACATCCATACAAACTTTCGCCTTTAAAATAGTACCTAGTAGGATTTGGATTTTACCTACACCTAACTAAACACGATTTTTCCTGTCACGAGAATGTCAATTAATTATTATTTAAATTAAGGTTCTTTCGGTTGACTTCAAAGGACAAAGCATTTAAATCTTTGTTAAGTTTGTCTACTGCTAGAATACCTATCTAAAAGAATAATTGTAGAACAGCATTAAGATTCATTTGTCTGTAGTGTAGGTATAAATTAAGAATAATGGTCTTGAAATTGAGCCTTGCGGCACTCTCCTACTAGCCGATGCTACTTAAAAATCAGATAAAATCGTATCATTTCCATCGATAATTTTTACATAAAGACAGCTTGTAAACGATTTTAGAGCCGACGCATCACAGTCATAATAAGCTAGCTTAGATAAAAACTTTATATTGATTGTATCAAAAGCTCAATCGAAATCAAGAAGGAGCGAAATAGTTTGCATGCAATTAAAATATTTTATAATGTTAAGATTACTTTAATCAATGCGAGCTAGCATGATGCGAGTGCTGATATAACCGTAGGAGAGCCACGTTTCGGCATGAACGGGCCGGCTAGACCGAAGTGATACCACATCCCTCACAGAAGACCGGCATGATGCAGCGTCTGCGCTGTGTTTACGCCTGCGAGTGAGGGTACCGAAGGCCCAATCAGGGGGAAAGGGGGTTGAAAGGTTAGCAGCTCACTTGTGACTCCCACTCTGGTGTTGCAGCTGTCTAAGGGCGGCGGCAATCGCTTACCATCGGCATTAGGAGATCCATCTGTTCGTCTGCCACTTAGGTACTCGTAGTTATCACATAAAAAAATATCCTGTACTGCAGAAGTTACCGCTGTCTACTGGGTAGGCAGCAGTTTTAACTGTGGGAGAGCCACGCTTCGGCATGAATGGGCTGGCTCGACCGGAGTGATACCACTGCCTCACAGAAAACCGGCGTGAAGCAGCCCCTGTGCTGTGTTTCGCCGAGTGGAGTGAGGGTACCGGAGGCGCACTCGGGGGGAAGGGGATAAAAGGTTGGCAGCGCACTTAGTAAAACTCCACTGGTGTTGCAAGTGTTCATGGGCGGCGGCAATTGCTTACCTTCAGGTGATCCGCCTGCTCGCCTGCTACCTATCACATAAAAAAAAAAGTTCGCACTGTGTTTCTTTTACACTATAGCGGGCAAACGAGCAGACGGCTCACCTAATGGTAAGCGATCACCGCCGCACAAATGCGTTGCCGGCTTTTAAGGAAGGAATAAGTGCTTTAAACCAGTCTTTACGTGAATATCTGCGTGATGCCATGATGGTGTGGCCGATTTTAGTGTTACAAATGCGAGTATGGGTCGTCTCTTACAGTGCTCTAATTTAGTCCAAACGTGGCATAGAAATGGAAAGAAACGAAAAAAAAAATTTAAGTAGAGTCAGTGCTCCAGTAGTTGACCATAGCATTAGTAGTTGACCATTTTCAATTTAAGCAGCCGATATTAAGCTTTCAAACGAGGCAGATGTTCTTATTGGTTACAAATAGATGGTCAAAACCTAATCAGCCTAGCAACTAATCAGAATTTAGAGAAAAGTCGCTAGTAAATCCTATGGACCAATACTGGCGCATTAAGCTGAAATTTTAATTTATTAATTAATAATAAAATAATGGTAAAACTGAATTCAAATTTCATGAGTTTATATTGATAAATAACAAATTTTTAATGTATGTACACAACAATAATCAAGTCAAAATTTCTAGTAGATATTTAGTAAACAATTTTTTTGTATCGAAATCTGCCTTAATTGGTCAACTACTGGAGCGTTCACCCTATTTGACATTAATGAAGGTGAAAATCCTTCTTCAGAGGATCAAGTCAAGAGTTTTTTTTATGGCTGGTATGCGTCGTCATTCGGGCACAGTTAATCCTGCCAATCTTAAGGTGGATAAAGAGACATTACTTATGTAATATGGTTATGGTAAAATTTACCGGTGATCTTAACAATTGCTATTTCTTAATTGAGTTTCATTTTATTTGATAATTAAGTACAATTTAAACAAACAGCATAGACATAGACATTATACAGACAAACAAAATTAGAAGGGAGGTTCAAGTCATATTCAGATGAAGAGATTTCCAAATAATGTAGCGATTATCGCTTAAGTAATACCTACCTACACCTCAAGTGTAAAATATAAGTGACAATTTGAAACTTTGTGTAAAATGTGAATGACTATCAAAGACTCAACATGGATCAAAGTGTTCCCACGAGCCTGTACTCAGTAGAGACTGGGTGTTCTCAGCACAGCGCGCTGGCGGCGCTGCGGCTGCTGCGCAACTACAACCATCTTCTGGCGCCCCCTGGTAAGTAAATATTAGAACTCTGTTAAGATATAATAAATAAAGTATTTTTCATGGACGGCTGCCATCGCTTACCAAAATGAGGTGATCCGTTTGCTCGTATGCCGCATAAAATACTCAAAAAAAGTTCGTTAAAATTTTGTTGTCATGCCTTTCTTGACGCGCACTATAACTTAACTTTAATTAAATTAACGAAAAGGTCTAATCTAAGGTCTGAACAAGGAACCTGGCAGTTTACGCCCAAAAAAAATTAGAAAACGCCATGAAATTAATAAAAAGTAATTTTGACATTTAATTTTTTCTTTTTATTTGGGAAATCTTTTTCATTTTCCCCCCTCGTGTAGCCAGTTCAAATCCAAACATAAGACTAAAAAGTTTATAGTGGGTGATTTTCCCAAGTACCGTATCAATACCGGTGGCATGTATTTTGAGCTGTCTTTTCTCCTTTACATAAAAAACAGTTTTATAGCTTATTGAGATTAAGTTAACTGTCATATTTATAGACTGTAAGTTAGTGGTGGAATAATATATTTTTTTATAATGCCAATTTTGTTACTGTTTCTAAGTCCGGTGGTGCAATCCCGGTGGCGAAAATGTATGTAAAGTGGTTTTAAAAATTCGCCACCGTAATTAGGTTTGTTGAAATTCACCCAAGTAAATCAATCAGCCAAGTGAAAAATTGAGAACTCTGCATAATGCCACAGAATGTCCACAACTTAAAGAAGAACAAAGTTTATTTGAATATTTTACAAACGATTAAAATATTCTCAACATAGGTATTAAGTATTTTTCTTGTCAGACTTAACGTTACATAAATTGACTTGATTATTGTTTTCTTTTTTATAAGTAAACAGGCATCCATAGTGCAAGCAAAGAGTTACATAGAAACTTATTTTATACGAACTCAAACACTTTGTCTGTTCTTTTGTGCCTGTCAATCTCACATTTGGATCTCCCGGCTTACCATCAGGCGGAGTGGGGTCATCTTGATTGCCCTGAATATAAAAAAGAGGTTTTTTTTTATAAATAAACTAGTGGCCCGCCCTCACTTCGCTTCGGGACCGTAATTCAGAAACGAACCAATAGATGGCGCTGTGCTCAATAAAATCGCGCAAGCGTTTCGTGTTTTCGGTTTACCTATAAACCTTGTCGTTGTCTATAGAAGTTATCTCTTAAAAAATAGTGTAGAAAAAGATAGAAGATATAGATAAATAATAAACTGAGATAACATCACACACATTGTCCTGGTCCCAAACTAAGGTTTTCTCTTGTACCATAATATAACCATTAACCATAGATCCTACTACCTACTATTATAAAGGCGAAAGTTTGTTTGTATGGATGTTTGTTACTCTTTCACGTAAAAACTACTGAATGGATTTGAATGAAACTTTACCACAATATAGCTTATACATCAGAATAACACATAGGCTACAATTTACAAAAATATATTGTGTGGATTGTCCAAAATATGACGGTAAGTGTCAATAATTAACTCCACGCGTACGAAGTCGCGGGCGGCCGCTAGTAAATAATATAAACTGAGACCTTGTACTATGCTGGAAACCAGAAACAACGAAGGATCCACAAACACACAGACCCAAAACAAATATCTATTTCATCAACAATCATTTGTGTTGATGCGGGAATCGAACCCGCGAGCCTTACGTCCCAACAGGCGCTCAAACCATTGCGTTAACCGGGTCGTCTTATTCGTACCTAATTATGTGATAGGTTTTTTTTTATGGCAGACGAGCAAACGGTTCACCTGATGGTAAGTTACACAAATAGTGTAACAGGTACAGTAATCATTATGGCACAATGGTGCCATGTTCAGCATTGAACTGGGCGTGGGAGCGAGCAGATGGGCTCGTGTTGGTTTAGGTAATGAATCAATACTGTGCCGTCATTAGCAAGCTATTATGTGGACGAAACATCGATATAACCTTCTATCTATACTTCTATATCTAACAAATAATAAACAAATTCACACAACATCTCATAGATTGACCTGACTCCGTACTAAGTAGCTTAAGCACTTGTGTTACAGTTATCAGACAACAGAGGATTACAAATCCTACTACTATTATAAAGGCGAAAGTTTGTTTGGATATATGGATGTATGGATGTTTGTTACTCTTTCACGTAAAAACTACTGAATGGATTTAAATGAAACTTTACCACAATATAGCTTACCTATACATCAGAATAACACATAGGCTACAATTTATAAAATTATATTGTGTGGATTGTCCAAAATATGACGGTAAGTGTCAATAATTAACTCCACGCGTACGAAGTCGCGGGCGGCCGCTAGTAGGTAGGTATATAATCCCAGTTGCGAGACTTGGTTTTTTTGACAAGTATTGTTTTTGATGGGATCTCATTCCTTTTTGTAGAAAATTCTTAACATCTATTGAACTGCAAATATAACGTGGTAATCCTATATATCAGTATGATATTTATATAGGATTACAAAGTTATTTTGAAGTTCATATATCTAGCAAACTGGATCAAAATTTAAAAATATTTTAGTTTTTCCTTAATTCATATACCAAACACTACTTATGTTCCAAATTTGAAGGTTCTAGGTCTGCTAGAAGTGCTTTAGAATTCTGACAATATTAAGAAACTTTGGCCCGTTATAATTCTTAAACTACTGGTTCAAATTGAATGAAATTTGAAATATACCGTGTCTTTACAATGCCTGCATGGTTACTGAAAATTCAGTCTTCTAGTTTTATCCACAACGAAGTTACAGGGGGTCGAAAATGGCCTGAATTGCTTCGAGAAAAGGATGGTACGGCCGTGCCGCTTTTTTGCTCGATTTAGCTTTAATTCTAGCCTAGACCTAGAACCTTCAAATTTGGAACATAAGTAGTGTTTGGTGTATGAATCAAGGAAAAACTAAAATATTTTTAAATTTTGATCCATCAGTTTGCTAGATATATAAACTTCAAAATAACTTTGTAATCCTATATAAATATCATACCGATATATAGGATTACCACGTTATATTTGCAGTTCAATAGATGTTAAGAATTTTCTACAAAAAGGAATGAGATCCCATCAAAAACAATACTTGTAAAAAAAAACCAAGTCTCGCAACTACCATAAAAAGTGGTGAGATCCACGTTTTGCCAAGTCGGTTATTCATTTATTGACTTGGCAATCACATTAAACAACCGAATCAATTTAATGCATTACTTGCGAGATATATTGTTTTAATGTGATTGCAAAGTCAATAAATGAATGACCGACATGACAATACATGGATCTCACCACTTTTTACGGTAGTTGCGAGACTCGGTTTTTTTTACAAGTATCGTTTTTGTTGGGAATGGGATCAATCTTCAAAGTTAACGTCTTACATTGACGTACTTAATGACGTATTTAGGTAAGGAAACGTCAAACCGATGACGTTTGTTAAAAATTATTGAATAAGCTTTCAAACAGTAAGTTTAATTGTTAATAGTTATTAGCATCGGCAGCCTTAAGAGGAAACGAAAACATGAAACGCCAGCGCGATGTAACTAGGGATAGTGACATCTAGCGAGGAGTGGGTGAACTAAGGTTCTCGTATGAGTCTATGCAGTGAATTCTGATTTTGCCTTGCAAAGTACTAGGTGGGGGTGACATATCTATCGCAGCGCTCATGGTGGTCAATACTAGAAATAATATCAGCTGCTCTCTGTCACAGAGTACTTGCTCTCTGTCATTTTCATGTTCTGGTTATTCCTATAAGCGGAACAATCCAAAAATAACTAAGTACTTATACTCTGATTCATAATCATGTAAAGTAAACTGACAGATGTCAACGTGTCATCCCTGGTCATCCCCATACATTATCACTCAATTTGACACTTGCAAAATGTCAAAATGCATAGAAATTTGTCATTTTCATCTGTCAGTTTACTTTACATGATTATAAATCAGAGTATAAACAATGACATTCCATGGTGGTGGTGGTGGTGATGGTGGAATGTCATTGTAAGTAAATGATATTTATAATTAAGTACTTTCAGTCAAATTTAAATCACAAAAATAAATAAATCATAAATGCAATAATATACAGGCTGTATCTTCTTTTTATGTGATAGGTAGCAGGCGAGCAGGCGGATCACCTGATGGTAAGCAATTGTCGCTGCCCATGGACACTTGCAACACCAGTGCAGTTACAAGTGCGCTGCCAACCTTTTATCCCCTTCCCCCGAGTGGGCCTCCGGTACCCTCATTCACTCGGCGAAACACAGCACAAGGGCTGCTTCACGCCGGTTTTCTGTAAGGCAGTGGTATCACTCCGGTCGAGCCGGCCCATTCATGCCGAAGCGTGGCTCTCCCACAGTTAAATCTGTGAACATATCCTTCTATTAACTACGTGATTTATCTTCCATACTGAACAACTTAATTATTTTGTTCAACAACATTTCGACTTCGAAAAATCAGTCACGTGACTTGGTCCTTTAGTAGGAAGATGAAATTTTTAATACCTACGTATTTTAAAGTCATAGAACCAGTTGTTCAGAATGGTTAACGTTGGTAGAATATGTGATTAAAGGGATGTTAATGTTCACAGATACATTCTGTGTATGTGCTTATAATGCTCATTAATATAAAATTAGTACAGTACAGTTAGTACTACATACATCTAGATTATCTACATTAAAAGCAATAAACTTTTTTTTCTATTCCATTTCTATTTTATTTTTATTTATTTTTATTTCCTTGGAAAACATACAGCTTGATTGACTAAATATAAGAGCTTAATAGATATCTACCTGCCAATTACATGTTTTCACTTATAGATACAAAATAAATGCTTGTTCTATATAAATAGTAAAAATATTATTAGAGATTACACTTTTACGAGTAGGTTATACTAAAATAACATTACATTTTGAAAGCTTAAATAGGTAATTTAAGATTTGTAAACATTACGCAAAAAAGAGTATCTATCTTCACTTACATACTAGGATCAGTCTGAGTGTCCATCAAACCAGCATCTGGCCATACTATTCCTAACACTGTTCACACTAGAATTAGACAGATACCCCGATAAGATTCCCCATTGACAAAAACAATAAAACACTCAACCTTCCCCTAAAGGTGTGGCGATCAAATATTTGTCCCCACATTACCAGTTTGCCCACCGTTTAGTGACACGTGGGCACGATCAGGGGGTCGTTAGTTCGTCGATTGAAGCACCTGCCGGGCAATCGGGGCAATCGATAATCGTCGTAATGAGTGGGGGAGGTAATAAGTTGTAATGCAGGTGACGAGCAGTGTTTTATAAGGGCGATAAAAAAGCGATCTGAGAGAATGTCTTCCTCTGAACAACATTTTGTTCAACAACTTATCTAAATTCTTCGAAAAAAATTTCGACTCCCCAAACAAAATGACCAAGTCACGTGACCGACTTTGTATGGAAAGATGAAAATTTTTTATGCGAATTCTCAAAAGTCATAGAACAATTAATGTTGTTCAGAATGGTTGGTAGAACACGTGGTTAAAGGGATGTACTTAAATGTTCACAGATAAGTAACACCCTGTATAAGGCCGCCGAAATTGTATTTGGAAATTACTATTAGCATTAAGTTCTGTAATGTGTTGTGCAATAAAGAATATCTATCTATCTATCTAAATAAGTACTTACTTACTTAAATTGAGACATCATACAGGGTAGGTATCTGTGAACATTTATATGTAGAACATTATGACGACCCGCTTAGCGCAATGGTTTGAGCGCCGGATGAGACGTAAGGGTTGCGGGTTCGATTCCCGCACCGACACAAATGTTTGTTGATGAAACAGATATTTGTGTTGGGTCTGGGTGTTTGTGGTTCCTTCGTTGTTTCTGGTTTCCATAGCACAAGGGAAAACCTTAGTTTGGGACCAGGACAATGTATGTGATGTTGTCTCAATTTACTTTATTTACTAGTGGCCCGCCCTCACTTCGCTTCGGGACCGTAATTCCGAAATGAACCAATAGATGGCGCTGTGTTTAATTACATCGCGCAAGCGTTTCTTGTTTTCGGTTTACCTATAAGCCTTGTCGTTGTCCATAGAAGTTATCTCTTCATAAATAGTATAGAAGAAGATAGATATAGATTTAACATCCCTTCTACCACTTGTTCTACCAATTATTTTGAACAAGTTTATGATTTCGCTTACCATCCGGTGATCCGTCGTCTGCAACTGTCACATAAAAAAACACGTCAGGTTACCACAACCTGTCAAATTTTCTCAGTTGATATTCAACCTAATGTGTATGACAGTAGATGATGAAAATTCGATTGAAGAAATTTTACAGTTTTGTGTAGGTACTTTGATGTGTGATTGTATGTACAGACTTCAATGTCGAGTGCACGGAGGCCAGTCGACTTCATGGAACGCATAGACCAATAGAAGAACAAGATAAGGAATGTCTTTTCTTATATAATAAACAAATAAATAACAAGTGTATATAGATATGCAATGTGTTACTTTAAAACTATTAATATACCTAAGTTAATTTATGTGAGTTAATTTAATTTGTAAAAAGCAAATATCTCTGTTTATTCATTTATAAGTTCTTTCAAAACATTGTTATAACAACCAGTGGATAACTGTAATTGGCTTACAAAATTATATGTGTCATGATTTTTTTTAAGAAATTGTAAAACAGCTGTTGTTATCCTTAATAAATAAATAAATGTCGACTGTAATCTGTGTTCTCCTATTGGTTGTGCGTTCCATGAAGTCGACTCGACATAGAAGGCGAATACCGAGAATTGGCCTTCTGTGTTTATGGTAGTAATATTTATAAGTACTTATCATAGCAGCAGCAGCAAAACTTGTCCGTATAATGTGAAACAAGCCTTACTATTTGTAAACTAATTTGCCGATCACAGACACTTGTCCGTTCCCCTGTGACCCCATCGCCGAACCTTCCGGTGCGCGTACGCGGCAATCAGCGCGGCCCGATGTCACCTCGACGCACCTGCTGTACTGGGACCATGATATACGCAGAGATGTGAAAAATAATTTAGTAAAAGTATTTAAATACAAAATGCAAATGCATAGTTGCTAGCACTATTTCAAATAGAAATACAAAATAGTTTTGAATAAACCCAGATAACAATTTAAACTTGAAACTGACTTGCGATAGGTTTGATGTATCAAACATGAAGCTTTGTCTCAAATTTGCCGAGGCAAGTGTATAAACTTGAGGCAAGGTTAAATCAAACTTTCTAGTTCCGAAGCAACAAACTTGCTAGAATTTTTTTTTTATAAAGTATATGCAAGTTTGACATAACAAAGTTTGGAGGCCAATCGGGGGGGAAGGGGATAAAAGGTTAGCAGCGCACTTGTTACATGTGTTCATCATGGGCGGCGGCAATTGCTTACCACCAGGTGATCCGCCTGCTCGTCTGCTCCTATCACATAAAAAAAAAAATTGTCTCAGTTCCACACACTTTCCCAAGCAGGGCGCAGTGGCAGACGTTCCCGAGGGACGCTCCACAATAGAGTCACGATTTCAATAAAGACTCCATGACTCACTGAAGTATTATTCTTCAATTGGACTTCTGGTAGTCATTGTTTGGAAAAAAATCTCGTCATCGCGATGTAGAAAATAACGACGACCGCACAAATAACTTGGTAATCCAGTACAAATACATAGCATTACAATTTTATATTTGCGGTTGTCGCCTTTCTTGAAGAACAACACGAGTATCTTTGAAGGACCACATCAGAAATGATGTAATCCGACAAAGAACCAGAGTCAGCGACATAGCCCACCGAATTAGCAAACTGAAGTGGCAGTGGGCTGGTCACATTAGCCGCAGAACTGACAACCGTTGGAGCCATAAGGTCCTTGAGTGGAGACCGCGACTTGGCAAACGTAGTGTTGGACGCCCTGCTACAAGATGGGATGACGACATTCGAAGGCTGGCTGGAGTGAGCTGGATGAGAGTGGCCGAAAATCGGGAGCGGTGGCGTGCATTAGGGGAGACCTATGTCCAGCAGTGGACGAACGTGGGTTGCTGATGATGATTTGCGGTTTGCTTTGCTAAACAAAATGCACCGAGTTCGTTTCGTTCCCTGAGCCGCACAAATAACTTGGTAATCTAGTACAAATACATAGCATTACAATTTTATATTTGCGTAATCAACAAGCTTACAGCAAATTTTGTCATAAACTTGATTTTTCATGTTTGACGTGACAATCTAAAAATCAAGTTTGCAGCAAGCTCGCTTGCTATCTGGGAAAGTATTTAAATACAAAATGCAAAATACGTATTTTTAAAATAGGTTTTGAAAATAAAATACATTGTTAAGCATAACCTTTTATTTATTAAACTGATTTTAAAACTAGTATT
The DNA here is from genome assembly GCA_014851415.1 of Cnaphalocrocis medinalis. Taxonomy (NCBI): domain Eukaryota; kingdom Metazoa; phylum Arthropoda; class Insecta; order Lepidoptera; family Crambidae; genus Cnaphalocrocis; species Cnaphalocrocis medinalis. Next base: position 16,206 of record JABMDO010001247.1, read on the forward strand.
TGTTCAAAGAGTTCATCTTTCATGTTTCGCCTATGGGGCCTCATAATCATTCCACCAAATGAAATAGTCGTTCTACAGGGGCAGAACTCGTCAAAACTACTGGACCTAAAATCATGAAATTTGAAACATAGGTAGTTCTTACTATGTAGGCGCGCACTAAGAAGGGGTTTTGCGAAATTCACCCCCTAAAGGGGTGAAAGGGGGGGTTTACGTTAGTATGAAAGTCTTTCAATTTTGATGTTAGAGATTTGAAAATTTGGATTATGGTTGTTTATCAAAAATAAAAATTGACCTGTTTTAGTTTTTTTTTAATTCAAGCCATAAAGGGGTGAAATGGGGGTTAAAACAATGTATGGGAGATTTATTATTTTTAAAGCTAGAGTCTTGAAAATTGGTATTTGGGTTTTCCATACAAATTAAATGAAAGTAATTTCAGCATTTTTTTCTTCAGCTTACAAAGGGGTGAAAGGGGGTTAAAACGTCGTATGGAAAATTCGTCATTTTTAAAGCTAGAGCTTTGAAAATTGGTATTTGGGCTTTGCATGCAAATGTAAAGAAATTGAATTCGGCATTTTTTTCTTCAACCTAAAAAGGGGAGAAAGGGGGATAAAACGCCGTATTGTCAATTTTAAAGCTAGATTCTTGAAACTTGGTATTTGGGCTTTGCATACAAATGTAATGAAAGTGAATTCGTTATTTTTTTCTTCAACCTAAAAAGGGGGGAAAAGGGGGTTGAAACGAAGTATTGTCATTTTTTGAAGCTAGAATCTTGAAAATTGGTATTTAGGCTATAGGGGTGAACGGGGGAACTGATTAAATTTGACAAAGTAAAGTTATAGAGTTTCCAGCATTTTTTAAATCAAATCTTTTTGAGATTCCTTCATTAAGGTTTACGATCACCAAAATTATCAATCCTATAAGTATCAGTAAAATTTCTTTTTGCTAATT
>JABMDO010001248.1:0-16204 GCA_014851415.1 Cnaphalocrocis medinalis
ACCTAAAATCATGAAATTTGAAACATAGGTAGTTCTTACTATGTAGGCGCGCACTAAGAAGGGATTTTGCGAAATTCACCCCCTAAAGGGGTGAAAGGGGGGGTTTGCGTTAGTATGAAAGTCTTTCAATTTTGATGTTAGAGATTTGAAAATTTGGATTATGGTTGTTTATCAAAAATAAAAATTGACCTGTTTTAGTTTTTTTTTTAATTCAAGCCATAAAGGGGTGAAATGGGGGTTAAAACAATGTATGGGAGATTTATTATTTTTAAAGCTAGAGTCTTGAAAATTGGTATTTGGGTTTTTCATACAAATTAAATTAAAGTAATTTCAGCATTTTTTTTTCTTCAGCTTACAAAGGGGTGAAAGGGGGTTAAAACGTCGTATAGAAAATTCGTATCTTTTAAAGCTTGAGCTTTGAAAATTGGTATTTGGGCTTTGCATGCAAATGTAAAGAAATTGAATTCGGCATTTTTTTCTTCAACCTAAAAAGGGGAGAAAGGGGGATAAAACGCCGTATTGTCAATTTTAAAGCTAGATTCTTGAAACTTGGTATTTGGGCTTTGCATACAAATGTAATGAAAGTGAGTTCGTTATTTTTTTCTGCAACCTAAAAAGGGGGGAAAAGGGGGTTGAAACGAAGTATTGTAATTTTTTGAAGCTAGAATCTTGAGAATTGGTATTTAGGCTATGCATAGAAATTTTATAAAAGTCCCCCTATAGGGGTGAACGGGGGAACTGATTAAATTTGAGAAAGTAAAGTTATAGAGTTTCCAGCATTTTTTAAATCAAATCTTTTTGAGATTCCTTCATTAAGGTCTACGATCACCAAAATTATCAATCCTATAAGTATCTGTAAAATTTCTTTTTGCTAATTAGACTTGGATTGTTGTGAATTCTACTTCGTTCAAAAAATTAAAATACCGAAGCGAAGCGAGGGCGGGCCACTATACTATTAATAAAGAGGTAACGCCTCGGCCTGTGACTGACTGACTGACTGACTGATCTATCAACGCACAGCCAAAACTACTGGACCTAAAATCATGAAATTTGAAACATAGGTAGTTCATACTATGTAGGGGCGCACTAAGAAGGGGTTTTGCGAAATTCACCCCCTAAAGGGGTGAAAGGGGGGATTTACGTTAGTATGAAAGTCTTTCAATTTAGATGTTAGAGATTTGAAAATTTGGATTATGGTTGGTGATCAAAAATAAAAATTTACCTGTTTCAGTTTTTTTTTAAATTCAAGCCATAAAAGGGTGAAATGGGGACTAAAACAATGTATGGGAGATTTATTATTTTTAAAGCTATAGTCTTGAAAATTGGTATTTGGGTTTTCCATACAAATTAAATGAATGTGATTTCAGCATTTTTTTTTCTTCAGCTTACAAAGGGGTGAAAGGGGGTTAAAAGGTCGTATGGAAGATTCGTCATTTTTAAAGCTAGAGCTTTGAAAATTGGTATTTGGGCTTTGCATGAAAATGTAATGAAACTCAATTCGGCATTTTTTTCTTCAACCTAAAAAGGGGAGAAAGGGGGATGAAACGCCTTTTATCAATTTTAAAGCTAGAGTCTTGAAACTTGGTATTTGGGCTTTGCATACAAATGTAATGAAAGTGAATTCGTTATTTTTTTCTTCAACCTAAAAAGGGGGGAAAAGGGGGTTGAAACGAAGTATTGACATTTTTTGAAGCTAGAATCTTGAAAATTGGTACTTAGGCTTTGTATAGAAATTTTATAAAGTGATTTTGGTATTGTTTTTTCTTCAATCTTTAAAGAGGTGCTTTCGGTTTCTTCATATTCAACCCCTATAGGGGTGAACGGGGGAACTGATTGAATTTAACAAAGTAAAGTTATAGAGTTTCCAGCATTTTTTAAATCAAATCTTTTTGAGATTCCTTCATTAAGGTTTACGATCACCAAAATTGATTGTTGTGAATTCTCCTTCGTTCAAAAAATTTAAATACCGAAGCGAAGCGAGGGGCGGGCCACTAGTTCTTAATAATGGGCTTGCCCATGAAACTTTGAATGCTCGCAAACCAGCTAGACGTTATATTTTTAACTGAAAATGTTGGCCATTGGTTCTTATTTACCAATATTTTGATAGAGTATCAATATTTTTTACATCGAGATTAGTCAAATACCCAATTATTTGGTACCGATACTCCTTGTACTAAAGTATTATACCCATATTTTCTTAATTGTATAACTAGACTAAGCGCGAGGATATTTTAAATAATAAGTACCTACGTACTAATATTATGACTACCTGTGTTGCTGTTGTGTCTTGTTTGTGATGGTTTCCAGGCTGTCACTGACAAGTTGACCGTTGTAGCCACAATGTATCGAGAGAATGGATAGAATATCGGAAAAATCACCGGTGTAGGCTTTTACAGAGCTATTTTTATCCACACAGCGGCTACCGCAATATACGTAGGACGACGATGTACAGAAATGTTGATAGCTATTTCCACGAAGCGTCTTTAATTTAGTTACGAGTGGCTCTCACTTCGTTTTAGGATATCAGATCCACTCTGTACCAATAGATGGCGCTGAGCGTTGATTGCATCGCGCTAGTGTTTCGCTTTTTTGGTCAGTTTATAAGATTTGTCTTGTTTCATCATCTCAGCCAATAAACGCCCACTGCTGGACTTAGGCCTTCCCCAAATTGTTCTCCACACAGATCGGTCCTGCCACCCGCATCCAAAGAATTCCCGCGATCTTCATTAAATCGTCAGTTTATCTTGTGGGGTCTGATCTTGTTTATTTGGATCTGACGGCCACTTACCATCAGACAGAGTGAGGTCATCTTCACTGTCCTCAAAATAAAAAGCGCTCTCCACAGCCCTCTGAGTGACTGAGCCTTATTAGCGAACAGCTAGCATGAATGAACTATTCGATATCAATGTCAGTTTTTTTATGATATAGGTGGCAGACGAGCCGACGGATCACCTCATCATCATTCTCAGCCAATAGACGTCCACTGCTGGACATAGGCCTCCCCCAAAGTTCTCCACACAGATCAGTCCTGTGCCACCCGCATCCAATGGACTCCCAAGACCTTCACACCAGATCGTCGGTCCACCTGGTGGGAGGCCTGCCACGGCTGCGGATCACCTGATGGTAATCAATTACCTACCTGCGACACTAGTGGTGTCACAAGTGCGCTTACCTTTTTTCCCCCTTCTCCTAGATTGGGCCTCCGGTACCTTCACTGACGCAGCGTAACACAGCGCATGCACTGCTTCACGCCGGTTTTCTGTGAGGACGTGGTATTACTCCGGTCGAACGTGTCTTTCCCACTGTTAGGTCCAACTTTCTATTATTTATTTTGTGCGTGCACTGCACAGCTGGTTTCCTCACAATATTTTCCCTCACCTAATGCAGTCTCCGCTACACACGGCCACTGGCGTCTCAACAACTTCCAGATATTTAACGTTCCTTTATGCAACTTGAGTTGCATCCTTACTCGAAGTAGGTCAGAAATTCGCTTCAAAGTGGAATTGGATTTAGTGATTCGCACCTACATCATAGAGTAGATAAATTGTCCAGAGGCAAAGATTCTAAGTAACGTTTAAAATTGTTACATTTTTCATAGAAAGTGAAATAAACTTTCTACTGTTCTATCTATCTATCTTCTATACTATTTATAAAGAGACAACTTCTATAGACAACGACAAGGCTTATAGGTAAACCGAAAACACGAAACGCTTGCGTGATTGCACACAGCGCCATCTATTGGTTCATTTCTGAATTACGGTCCCGAAGCGAAGTGAGGGCGGGCCACTAGTTTTCAGATATTTTTATGCTGTTACTAAATAAATTAAAATGGTTACCGGATATCATTGAATTGAGACTTGTATCGGAGGCCAAGACACACTTTGGGTCGCTGAGCCATCGGAGTAATGGTAAGAATGATTTTAATATTTCGCATTTCGCTGTTTTTTTTTTGTATATTGACTATAGGTACTGTACTTATTTAAACATCCTTGTGTTTAGCCCTATGTAAAATATTTGTAAAATAGAAGCCGATTACGATTAAAAAAATATATAATTGACATTCTTAGCAATTAAATGAACGTAGTTTGGCTAAACCACAGCGAAACCATACGGGTGATGATACTGAGCAAGTCAACTAAGCAAACATAAAATTAAGAGATTTTTGATCAACTGGCTGTGACAGGGTGAACCGGATTTTTCCAGAACCATGACAGGTGGCCAGTTGCAAACATATAAAACAGATATCCGTGGTTCCATGAAGCTTTGTCTCTGGAAATGTTTATCTACTCTTGTGCCTACACGGCGAACAAAAATGTTAGTTTGAAAGTGCGGTAATAAAATACGGGAAATGGTTTGAAAGACATTAAGTTCGGTTGAGATTTAAAACGAGGTTTTTTAAATGTGGTTTGAATGAAGTATGGAGAGGCTATTAGTATACTTTGATCAAGTAAATAATACACTTACATACAAAAATCTTCAACCAATATATATCCAAATAATGTTTTTTGGGAAACTCCTCCAGTTTGTAAAAACATGGGTCTGAGTCCTTACCAAATTAGCTATGTGTTTAAGTTTTTTTTTTGACCTATACATAGGTTTTTGCTCGACCACAACCGCACCTTATGGAAAGGAAGGATGACACGCGTTTGCATAGAAGATGCCTGTTCCGGGGAGAGTTCGTGATGGGGCCTCTAGGGCTTTGTGCAGCAGCACAAAGCCCAGGCAGTTGTGGGCAGCAGCCCTACGACTATCTCCCACGATGGACGATGAGGAAGAGTCCCAGGAATTTTAGTCGGTATACCCCCCGCCGTCATGCGGGGGAGTCCGACAACAAGACAGGGCGTCAAAAATAAGTTTAGACTCATTTGAGTGTTCCCCTCCACGGAAATTTTTAGTAAAAGGCGAAACATTTATGCGTTTTGAAGGGAAACCAGAGTCCGACATAGCCCGTCCGCCCCCTGGCGGACGGGTATGCTTAACGCATTTCTCCTGGGCCATCAAAAAAAAAATAAGATGCTAGATATTAACTCTAGGCTTAAAGATGTCCAGATTATAGTAGTCAGAAAAAACAGACCTTGGCAGAGAATTCCATTCCTTGGCACTATAAAATGTGGAAGCAAATCCGACTCGAACTTGGCAGATCTTTTTGTCTATCTCAATTGTTGTACAAGTAAAAATATTTAGGCAGTTTCCACGTAAGAGTCAATTCAAAAGAAATGAGACTGTATATTTAGAAGAATGTCAATTATATAACTTCCATAAGATCTGCTTTTGTATGTCTGACAAAACCTTTTTTCTTAATATTATTACGTACAGATAGCAACTTCATTTATGTAACAAAAACGCCAAAACGGGATTTAAAAATACGTTTTATACAAGATGTATCAGTAAACATTTACATCCCTGTTCTATCAACCATTCTGAACAAAATTTTGTTCAACAACTTTCTGAAATTCATCACCATACAAAATGATCTAAGTCACGAGACCAACTTCTTATGGGAACATATTTTTATGCGAATTTTCAAAAGTCATAGAAGAAATGCTGTTCAGAATGGTTGGTAGAACACGTGGTTAACGGTATGTGAATATTCTCAGATACACCCTGCATACTATACCTATTTCGTATTATAGATGGCGTGCCCTGGATTGCTGCCAGACTGTGATAACAATTAGTTATGACAAGGACATTTAGACTCCCCAGTGGACTTGTAATTTTTTTTTATGTGATAAGTAGCAGACGAGCAGGCGGATCACCTGATGGTAAGCAATTGCCGCCGCCCATGAACACATGCAACATGTGCGCTGCTAACCTGTTATCCCCTTCCCCCCGATGGGCCTCCGGTACCCTCACTCACTCGGCGAAACACAGCACAGGAGCTGCTTCACGCCGGTTTTCTGTGAGGCAGTGGTATCACTCCGGTCGAGCCGGCCCATTCATGCCGAAACATGGCTCTCCCACAATTAGGCCGGTTTTCTGTGATAGGTTTCTTAACTAGTATCTCTCTCAACTTAGCTTAGAAACCACTGGTTCGCCCCTTATTACAGACATTATCACTTCACTTATTATGTGTCGATTGGTCTACGCCTTACAATATTAGGAAAACGACCTTTATACGTTTGAAAACGTACGAAATTGCCAAAAACTTTATTTTGCAAAGTGGTTAACCATAAAAATTTTGTTGATCAAACGATTATTTACAACAAAAAGTTCATAAGCGTTTTTCCTCAGGTAAAACACCTAACTTTATCTATAAAACGTAAAAGAAACAAAAAAGCCGAACAAATTGTACACTTTATCATACCGCGCAAAGTACTGACGACGCAGCGAAATCCTGTTAAGAGCGAGTTGAATTTCGCTTGGAGTGGGTTCTAATTACGTATGTATGGTTTAGTTTAGTTCACAGAAAACCAGCGTGAAGCAGCCCTGTGCTGTGTTTCGCCGAGTGAGTGAGGGTACCGGAGGCCCACCCGGGGGGGAAGGGGATAAAAGGTTGGCAGCGCACTTGTAACTCTACTGGTGTTGCAGGTGTCCATGAGCGGCGGCATTGCTTACCATCAGGTGATCCGCCTGCTCGTCTGCTACCTATCACATAAAACAAAAGTTACTCGTTTCTACCCCGAACCATCAAGTCATGGAATCCCTTTCCAGTTCAAGTGTTTCCTCCTTCTTACAAGCCTGGGTTTTTTTAGACGAGGCCTGAAACGGCATCTCAGCAGGCCGTCAAGGTGAGAGTAACAGACTCAATGGACACTTTGTCTGTTCTTTTGTGCCTGTCAATCTTATATTTGGATCTCACGGCCGCTTACCATCAGGCGGAGTAGGGTCATCTTGATTGTCCTCAATATAAAAAAAATGTATGTAAGAATGTGGCCAAGGAAAAGACAATTTCAAAAAGAGATCACGACCCACATCATCATTATCATCAGCCTGTTGCTGATTCATCATCATCATCATTTGCCTGCCCTATTCCCAGGTTATCTGGGGTCGGCGCAGTATGTTTTCTTCTTCCATTCGTCCCTGTCATTCGTCATCGTATCATCCACCCCCTTTTTAGTCATATCATTCTTCACACAATCCATCCATCTCTTTTTTGGCCGTCCTCTGCTCCTTGGCCCATTTACATTCATACCCATCACTCTTTTGGTTACGTGTTCCTCCTCTCTTCTCATAACATGGCCATACCAGGAGAGGCTATTTCCCGTTAGTTTATTAGTAATAGGTGCCACTTTAGTACTACCTCTGATATACTCATTCCGTTATATTTCAGCCTGTTGCTGATTATTAGTATGCAAATATTGATTCGCCACCAGAAGACACCAGAGGTCGTTAAATTCCCATTCTGGACAAAAGCTGTCTGGGTGTAATGCTTTACTACAAGACTTTTGCTCCTTTTTCTTATGTGATAGGTGGTAGACGAGCAAATGGATCACCTGATGAGAAGCGATTATCGCCGCCCATAGATACCTGCAACGCCAGTAGAGTCACAAGTGCCCTGCCAACCTTTAACCCCCTACAGAGACTATGATGCTTGCATCACTTTCAAAGGAAAGACGAAGTTGCCAAAAGTCTAAAAAGTTTCCGAGTTTGTAAAGAAACAACAAGACAAAGACATGGAGCGTATTTACATCAAAAGCCTTCTCATTGGGCCGGTAAGCCAACGAAACATGTTAGTGAGTACTTGCTAAGAGGCAGCTTTCTTCTTGCAAAAGCGCTGCAGCTAAATCAGTGTCGTGTAACTTATTAAGTTCCACGTTGATACAGTCAACCAAAAACATCAGGTTACCACAATTGATGTCAAATTTCCTCAAATGATATTGAACCTAACATGTATGACGGTAAGATGAGAGTCGATTGAAGAAATTTGTCAGTTTTGTACACTTTGATGTGTGGCTGTACGTACAATACAGTGCGTGGAAAATTTGTTTCAGTTCTTTTGAGGCACAGAACCCTAACAAAAAGGGAAGTTAACAAACAACATGGGAAAAGTTCAAACAAGCTAAACGTGCCCGAAATACAAAGCCATGATCAATGAGCTCACACAAATAGACGACTTGATTTTCCTTCATGTTTATGTACTAAGTTTCTAAAGTCGGGATCAATCACAACTTCTTAATACATGAGAAAAGTAGAACTACTATATACAAAGACTAAAGATAAAAAGTCTCTAAACTTACTTACTCATTTACAACGCTGGCTCAGCGATCCTAAGTGGGTCTTGACCTCCGACGTCAAAGTTCGCCATTTTGTTCAGTCCTGTGCCAATCATGCACGTTTAGTGTTTAAGGTCCTTGGCAACTTCGTCGCTCCAGCGATATCTCGGAGGCCCACAGGACGGTGTCCCGTTAGTCGTCCAAGGCTCTTTTGGCCGCTCGATTCTCTCCCTGTTTCTCCAGGTGTCCGAACCAGCGTAGTCGGGCTGATTTTATCTCGGGGTTTGTGATCAACAATCCGAATAGACAATCGTGGTGGTTAAGTCCAATCCCATCATAGTAGCGATGACTTGATTTCTATGACGGAGGCCTTTGCACTGCAGTAGGACAGTACTTATACGGTCTGATACTGAGAATTTCTGAATAGAAAAACTCAGGTACAAATTTTTGGCCTGACCTGGGGATCAAAACCGGGATCCGGAGCATAACTGTCACTTTAAAGTGCGACCCACTACGCCACTGAAGCAGTCAACACGTAGCAGCACAACGGTAACCAAATAACCCCATAAATTGTGACACCTCTAATTACCTGTTCATTTCATGAACAATCCAACTTTCTTAATTAACTCTTTGTTGAGTCGTAGTACGAGAGACAAATTGTTTCAAAGGTATTCCAGTTAAGTTATTGTTTCGTTTTCCGCCAACTTTGATAATCAGGATAATTACTGTAGGTGTTGTGTTTTGTCCTGCTTCGTTGCAAAGATTAGAATAGGAAGGCGATCATTTTGTGGAGTTAATGAAATAAAATACCTGTGATATTGTCATTAAATTATTGTAACGCGAAGGGATTAACACTCGGATCCGCACTCATATTTGAATCTCGCGCTCTTTAAGTTTTTTCAACCTTCACGTCTTCCGCCAATATTCCGCGCCAACGCGAGCCCGACGCCCGATAGAGGGCGCTAGCCGTTAGCAGGCAGTCCGCCTATGGCCGCGACGCGCGCGTTTTAACTCTCCCTGTTTTATTGTTATTTCTACCGTTTTCCTTTGTTTTTGTATTGTTTATTGTTTTCATTATATACTGTCGTTACCAAACCGTGCCTACGAACTTATTTCGCCCTGAGAAACCTACACCTACACATCTCTATAGTGACGCCCAACTCGCGGGGCACGGTTTACCCAATCTTAGCGAGCAGTGAGATCGGCTAAAACCGAAGGTGAAACTGCATGGACTGTATCAAATATCGTGCACTGCAACCCCGTGCAACCATCGACATCAAGTTTTCCGGGGAAAATCAGTGTACAGAGGAAGAAACTTCGTAGAACATCACACACGGGCGAGTCCATTTTTTCCGCGCGTCGCCGACTCATCTACGCGTCTGGCTGCAGACAAACACCACCACTAACATCATCACCTGTGCCGTTCGGTGTGAAACAGGAATTTTACCTGTCACCATGCCACCGAAACGAAGAACCAGAAGAGATGGTCGAAGCGGGTCGGAGTCTGACACGGACACAGACGTCGACGCAAATGCAACGGTGGTCGGAGCATCATCGTCACCCACCGTCACCATGTCGGAGCAGATGCTGCAGACGCTCATCTCCAACATCACCCGGAGCCAAGTGGAGGCGAATCGGTTACTGATAGAGAGCATCCTGTCCGGTAACCAACATTTCGCCACTCCATCTCCGCGACTCGACACGCCGAGCCACCATCAGCGAGCGGGCAACTTCGCCAAGTGCACAGCGCGCTTCGACGGGAGGAGCAAGGACGCCGACCAGCTGGAGGCCTTCATCGACGCGATCGAGGTGTACCGCGAGTGCACCAACGTGAGCGAGGAGCACGCGCTGCGAGGCCTGCCCATGCTGCTGGTGGGCGACGCCGCCGTCTGGTGGCAGGGCGTCAAGTCGACGGTGTCGTCGTGGTCCGACGCCCTGCACCGGCTACGAGGGATGTACGGAGTTCCGCGACCGGCGTACAAAATATTCCGCGACGTTTTCTCGTTAGAACAAGGACACGAGCGTGCGGATGTGTTTGTGTCAAAAGTGCGCGCAATGTTATCTAAAGTGCCGTATGTAGTGCCCGAGGAAATAAAGCTTGACATCGTTTACGGGTTGTTAGAACGTAGAATAAGGAAGCGAGTGCCTCGCGATGCCGTGGACGGACTGGAGGGACTTATGATTAAGGCCAGGTTGGTTGAGGAATCTTTGGCGGAGGTCAGTACACTTAACACCGATAGTAGTAATACAAACCCCGGGATTCCTTTCAATAACCGTTCGACCGCGGGTCCGAGTGTTAACCCTTTACGTTCTACTAGTTATAACGTTAACCCGTTGGCCGCCGCGCCCGTTTATAATAATGTTCCGAGATCGACGAAATCTTGCGATAGGGATTTGTTAGCATTGAATATTGCACCTGGGGTCAATGACCCGCGTAATTCACAACCTAGTGATGGTAGGGGGAGAAAGCGTGTTAGACCTAAATGCGTTTATTGCAGACTGTTCGGTCACACAGTGGACAACTGTCGTAAGAAATTAAACGTAGCTGACAGCTCTGACGATACGACTAATAAAAATAAGTTACGTTGTTGCGGATGCGGTCGGCTGGGAATAGAAGGATCGAAGTGTAACAGTTGCAGTAAATTGTGTTTCGGTAGCGCGCCGGTTGTAGAGAATGATCCACGGCCCATGGTCGATGTCGGGGTCGCTGATCGTAAATGTGTGGCCACACTCGATACCGGCGCTACACACTCCATCGCAGGCCCCATGCTATACAAGACACTAGCGAGCGCAGGCGTATATTTTAAAGAATCGTTTCGTACCGTGGGAATCGCTGATGGTTCACAGCAGACACGGAAAGTCCTCGAATGCAACACCGACGTTTTATTACATGGACGCGTGATACCTACCACGTTCATGGTGTTCCCGGATGCGCAGACGAGGACCCTGCTGGGTAGGGATTTTATCGTTCGTGCGGGGATCCTGCTGGACTTACCGCAGGGCAGCTGGTGCTTCCAAGACGAGCCGCATAGCTGGCACCCGTTTGGCACTTCCTACGAGCTACCTACCTCCAGCAAGATGGGGTTGACTCATATAGAGGTGACAGGCCTGACGATTAAGGATGACGACATGAATCTGACGACTGACCGGGGATCGCAGCAGCTCGTATCCGCTCCTATACTCCATCAGGCTGATGAGCGGATACTACCTCGGAGCAGTCATGAAGTAGGGGGAGGGCCCCAGCGAAAGACCCGCCGACTTTACGCTCAGCAGGTTGTCCGTCATCACAGGAGTCATGAACATGAGTCAGCCGACGTTCTGTTCAGGGGGAGATGCTGGTCCGGTGAAGCGCGACGTTCCGCGCCTGTTAAATCTCCTGGAGTCCACGTCTCCCAGTTAACCACATTTGTAGGCAACGTAGCGCCGCCGCCGCTTTACGAGAAGCGTAAGAGAGGTAGGCCAAGATTCTGTACTGACCGAGACGCGAGGGCGCTATGTCTAGGTCAGAGGGGGAGGTTGTAACGCGAAGGGATTAACACTCGGATCCGCACTCATATTTGAATCTCGCGCTCTTTAAGTTTTTTCAACCTTCACGTCTTCCGCCAATATTCCGCGCCAACGCGAGCCCGACGCCCGATAGAGGGCGCTAGCCGTTAGCAAGCAGTCCGCCTATGGCCGCGACGCGCGCGTTTTAACTCTCCCTGTTTTATTGTTATTTCTACCGTTTTCCTTTGTTTTTGTATTGTTTATTGTTTTCATTATATACTGTCGTTACCAAACCGTGCCTACGAACTTATTTCGCCCTGAGAAACCTACACCTACACATCTCTATATTATTGTTTTTATCAGTTTACTAAGAAAAATTGCTAATAAAATAGATTTTTGTAGTCTAGTTTTTAAGTTATGAATTTTGTGCAATAAAGTAATCTATACTCTACTGCATACTTCGTAATATTAATCCTGTGCTACACGTCCTGTTAGTCGAGTGATTTGAGTACCGGGCCGTTAAATTGGGATCCGTTCTTTTTCGCCAAAGACCGGATGGTCCTGAGCTGCTCGGATCTAAGTAAGACCTCCTATTTTGGTAATAATATCATCGACCCAATCACAATCGTCTCTCCTGGTATGGCCATGTTATGAGAAGAGAGGAGGAACACGTAACCAAAAGAGTGATGGGTATGAATGTAAATGGGCCAAGGAGCAGAGGACGGCCAAAAAAGAGATGGATGGATTGTGTGAAGAATGATATGACTGAAAAGGTGGATGATACGATGACGAATGACAGGGACGAATGGAAGAAGAAAACATACTGCGCCGACCCCAGATAACCTGGGAATAGGGCAGGCAAATGATGATGATCATCGACCCAATCGTGACGCTGGACGACCAGGATTTCGTTTGCCTACTCTAGGGCACCATTCGGTAAGAAGTGGAGTACCGCCAACCTCGCCATGCTAGATGTCCTGCCCAATTCCACTTGAGTTCCATTACTCTTTTGCTGGATTCGACATCATGAACTTTGGTCCTGCGTCCTTATCACCTAGTGAATATTAACTTTGTGTGCTATCTACTAAGAAGGCTTCGGGCACAAAATAATTACACACAGAAAGTAGGCTGCCCACTAAGAGCTAAAAACGTGTCATGTAGTCACGCATGCGCACTAACGGGGAAATACGCCTTTTCGATCACATTAATCCTAGCCTATGACATAAGATTGTCGAACTGTCGAGGTCTGTGGTAGAGGCCGCGCGCTTATGTACTCATGCCGGGCAACAACCCTAGCATATGTCAACGAACTCTTCTTAATTCAAAATCAGGCTGAGTCTACCTTCAGTGTAATTATTTTGTGCTTCGGGATTGAAACGGTTAAAATTTAACGGTGTGTATCCTAATACTTCTTTACTTCACTCTGCAACACCTATACCCTTTCACCCCGAATTCGGCTTCCGTTACCCCCACTCGCTTAACGATATGAAAACATCGTCAAAAGTGTAAACCGACTTAGCTCCGAGTAGTTTCCAAGGTGTCGCTTTAAAGTATGTACGTGAACTCCTTGGGGGATCTCAAATGCGAGCAGTTTTCTTCGTGTCATAAGGTTTTATACTCATTGCTTACGCTGATTACTTTAGATATGTTACCGGCAACATGTATATTCTGGCATTTTATACAAAGCCTAGGCAATGTACTTATAGAATGCCTGAAATGACACAGAAGACCCGTTTTAGGCCCCTGAAGCAAAAACGACGGAGTGTTAATAAGTTTGACGTGTCTGTGTGTTTTTCTGTCTGTGTATAAACCAATTTGGATCTTGTTTTTTTTTGTTTGAAAGTTATAATAGTCAGAAGTGTTTGTAGCTAAATATAGATGGCGGCCAACTTAAGATGGCTCCCCAAAAAATTATGAATTTCATATTTTGTGTTGATTTCCTTAATATCAGATGAAAGGGCTTGAGTATGGCTTGAGTAGTTAAATGCATACAATATTATGACGACTTGTTCGCTCGCTCGGCTCTCGCGCTGTGGGTCAGTGGAAGTAGTGACTTCTAACCTTTTTTTTTGGATAGTAATCTACCGGGGAGCGGATGGATTTATACATTGCCTAGGCATTTTATAGCATACCTGTGTTACACACATTGCCAGTAACATACAGATGCCCTCACCTTTGTGTAGGAGTACCTACTTCGGAGTATACAAAGGTACAGGGTGTTATTATTATCATAATTGTTAATCTTAAATACTCTCTTTGTACTTGCTTTATAGTGACTAAAAGCTTAATATGCTAGTAGTTTTGACTTTTAAAATCCAGGTATTTATAACGTCGTAAGTCCCAAAAGCCTTTTAATAGCAGAAGCAATTGATTTTCTAATGTGTCTGCTTTTGGACCTTACTACATTTAAAGTCTAAGAATTAATCTATTCCGGTAAAGAATCCATACTAGTACTATAAATGGGAAAGTGTTGCAAGTGTCCATGGGCGGCGGCAATTGCTTACCATCAGGTGATACGCATGCTCGCCTGCTACCTATCAAATAAAAAAAAAAAAAGTGTGTCTGTATGTTTGTCTTTCTTTCACGGCAAAACGGAGCGACGAATTGACGTGATTTTTGAGTGGAGATAATTTAAGGGATGGAGAGTAACAAAGGCTACTTTTTGACCCCCCATTTTAGGCAAGCGGGGGAGGGGGGAGGGATGCGCGAGCGAAGCCGCGGGCAAAAGCTAGTTAGTCAATATACTTACCTATCACCTAAAAACAAAAACAAAATATCCCTAGACCTATCCTATTCATTTTTTAGTGTATAGTATAGTGTTTACCAAATAAATGTTTATTCTCTTCTATTCTATTCAACATCGATGGCCACATCAAAACGTAAACTACAATAGGATGTAAAACAAAGGCAATTTCGTTAGTCAAATGGCTGCTGAAAACGTTCCGGGGAAGTATTCACACTATATGAGAGCATTAGTGGACGCAAAAGAGTCATTTTTCACTCAGATATTGGCTACATTCGGGAACTGGGTAACACTGACCCTTCATCCCAAAAGGTGGAGTGCCACTGGAGAAGTGTAAAGCGCGTTTTTTGCGGAAATTGCGTCAACGCTGCTTTCCTAATCATCATCATCAGCAACCCACACTCGTCTACTGCTGGACATAGGTATCCCCGGGAGCATGCAGCTTGCTCCCCTAATGCAGCAGTGGCGTGTATTAGGGGAGACTCTCCCCTAATGCACGCCACTGCTCCTGATTTTCGGCCACTTTCATTCAGGCCACACCAGCCAGCCTCAAATGTAATCATTCTATTTTTACCCGACTACGGCCAAGCAAAAGGAGGATTATGATTTTGACAGGCTATGTATGTATGTATGTTCATCTGTTTCCACGTAACTTCTAAACTACTTAACAATTCGACAAATGACTTATCATTATAAGCGTCTTCATTGTCCGCTGGTTATAGGCTATACGAGGTTTCACAAAATCTAATGTGGCGCCCTCTAGCGGACAAAACATACAGAGTAAAAAAATAAAGTTATGATAAATATGCCGTGTTTGGTATCATTTAAAAGCGCTTGACTTGTACATTTTGAATATATATATTATATATATATATATATATTACTAGCACTTGGACACCAAAATAGTAAAATAAAAAAACTAAAAAACTAAAACCCAACTACGACGCTGAAAAAGTATAAAACAAGACAACGAAGGGTTGTCAATTTACAATAATGCCATACAATACTATTCTGAAGTATGCAATAATCACTATGTAGAGATAAATTTTCATGTTTGGAAAGGCGTAGTCACACGTTCATATACCTACCTAACTACCGTAGCACTTTGACAACGTGTGACTGCGGATTTCCAAACATGAAAATTTATCTCTACATAGTGAATATTAACGTTAAAATTTATCGTAATGGTCATTATAACACCCTTTTTTTAAATTCAAATTCAAATTCAAAACATTTATTGCATATCACATTACAAAACGAGGTGGAACAGATATTACAAAAGTATTCATGTGACACCCTGGGAGGGCACAGCAAGTCAAGAGGGCTAACTACTTTTTGATACATACTGAACACTTATTGTACTTATAATATAAAACATACTTAACACAACTAAATTATTAACCCTCATAAAACATTTATATCTTTTATAACATTATTGTATTATATTCTTATCATAAATAGGAAGTTAAAGCTATAATTAATTACACTATATTATTATATTACATAAACATCACATTTCAAAAATTATCATCATTATAAAAATCTTGTAAGCTATAGTAACATTTATAGTTAATTTAATTTTAAGTTTGGGTATAGTAAATATTATAAAGTATTGAATAATAAAGTGTGTCTACTGATGTTGCAGGCGTCTATGATGGGCGATGGCAATCGCTTACCATTGGGTGATCCGTCTGCTCGTCTGCCACATATCACATGAAAAAATATATAAAGCACTCTATATTTTTTCTCAGGGTCAAGATCACCTGTATACCAAATTACTTAAATCCGTTTAGTAGTTTTGGCGTGAAAGAGTAACAGACAG
>JABMDO010001249.1:0-14823 GCA_014851415.1 Cnaphalocrocis medinalis
TAAAAAATCCCCGTGTCAGACCCGTGACTCAGAAAGCACGTCAAGCCATTAGTCGATACGCCAGCCCGATATATTCTTCTGTGGTCATGTCACACTGATGTTATATCGAAATGTGAGGGGAAAAAATGTACTTGTCTCTGCGCACACACTAGGCGCTATAGATTGTCTTGGCTGAAGCATACTCCGGGTACAAAAGCGACTATTGAGGCTTAGTACACAACAGGGAATAATAATATCTCAACGGAGATAAAGATGATTTCGCGTTAATGGGTGATTGTTAATATTTGATGGCCATTAGTAGGACGACAATATATATCATGTTTGGATATTTTCCTCAATAATAGGTAGCTCGTACCAACTCATTTTCCTCTTATGCACTCTCGTATACTATCCGATATTTTGATTGAAATGGATATTTCAAGTTGTTTCAAGTAGATACTAGCCATCAGTAACTAATACTTCGCCTTCATTTTGCTGACTTGGGTATACAAGGTTTATTTACACAAATGAGCCAGTCCTTATAAGCTTCAAATATAGAACTATATGTAAGTACAATTATAAAAGGTAATAAAAATCATTATTAGATGGAGAGACGAACTGAATGCGAGGACCCAAATAAGGAGTGGCGAATATTAGGAAAGACCTATAGAAGCCAGTAAGTAACACTTTATTTGCTGGTAAACAATGCATATTTGGACGTAGATATGCAGAAATGTTCCAATCCACAATGACTTGATTTTGAGATAAACACGATTTAACGTTTTAGTGGTATACTTTTTATTCTAACAAGTAAAGACAAAACATTTAGTTTTGTCTTAAGGACGAAATTATTGCGAAATCGGTCACATGCAAAATCTTTAGTTACTTACATTAAAATAATATATATTTAGAAAAAATCGTTTTGGAACGTTTTCGCTATTTAACTTTTTGTATGGACGTTCAAGTTGAGCTATTTAGTAAAAACGTTCCAAACCGTATTTTGGGTAATTAAACAGATAATAAATTATTTATTTTTTGTGTTATTAAGTAGGTAAATAGTACTTAGCCGCTTTTTACACTCTCCACACTGTCTCGACTCACTCACTCGCTCTATAGTCTATTACATTCATAAACCGACTATTCTAAATTTGAATTTTTTACCGTTATTTATTTTATTTATTTATTTACACTGTAGCAGTGCTGTCTTTGGGCGGACGTAGCTGCAACTAGGAGTAGGGTGATCGAGACAGTGATTGCCCACTTAAGAAATTGACACTAGTTTTATTTCAATATAATCCTTAACTTTAACAATTAGGAATCAGAGTGTAACTATTTGACAACGTCAATAGTTTAGCATTGAGATAAGTTAGCAATAATTCAAACATCTAAAGAATATTTTAAAATTATAACGTATAACAAAAATATCTCCTAAAAACACAGTGATTGCCCACTTGACACAGTGATTGCCAACCAAATGAGACAGTGATTGCCACCTATACCGCACGTTGTAATTCTATAAAAAATATCATTAAATACTTAAAATTTTAGATCTTTCGTAAGTTTTTGTGCGTTAAAATATATTTTTAAGCAATTGAAATCAGTAACATCATCCAAATAAGATACCACTGACTAAGAAAACCCGTTTAATTTCAAAATCTACTAAAATCGTCAAATTTTTTTATCTAGTTTCTCGTTATCTCAGCGAATAAATGGAAAGTACCAATTTTACAAAAGGTAGATACAGTTTTGAGGTTGTCGGAGGCCTAATGGGGGTTGAGGAAGGGTTAAAACATTGGCAGCATAATTGTGACTCCACTGGTGTTGAGTATGTGCGTTGGTATTCGCTTACCATCAAGTGATGCGTGTCTTTGACTGCCACATCATATATAATAAGCAATACTGCCGCCCATAGTCACCTGCAACACCACTGGAGTCACAAGTGCGCTGCCGACCTTTTATCCTCTCCCCCCCCGAGTGGGCCTCCGTTACCCTAACTTACTCGGTGAAAGTCAGCACAGGGGCTGCTTCACGCTGGTGGTTTTCTGTGAGGCAGTGGTATCACTCCGGTCAAGCCGGCCCATTCATGCCGAAGTGTGGCTCTCCCACAGTTGAAATTCGAAAGTTTTTTTCTAATTATTACTAACTGCAACCATAATTTGGTGATTCCATTTTTATATGTGATGTGGCTCACAAGCATACGGATCACCTGATGGTAACCGATTTCCACCGCTCATAGACACTCGCAACAACAAGGTGAATCACAAATGCGCTGCCCACATTTTAACTCCTTTTCCCCCTTCATATAGCCTCCAGTACACTCACGCGTTAGCGTCGCTTGACGTTGGTTTTCTATGCTCATAGAATCACTCCGTTTAAGCCGGCTTATTCATTCTGAAGCGTGCTCTCCCACGGTAAAATACATAATATAATATAATTACGATACATATTTGGTTGTTCTTCTTACCACCTTTCCTCCAAGATTTGCGGTTGCAGATCAAATTTTCCCCTATTTTAGGTCAACTTTTTGTAAAAAGCAGTATTTTTCAAAACTCCTTGAAGTAAGTACCTACCTAGACATATAGATATAAAGAAAGATACAGGATATAAAGAAAATATTCGGTTCGATTATTATATCCCTCACGTGATTTAGTAAATATCTACCCGGGCAATCACTGTCTCATACCCATGGCAATAACTGAATTCTGGTATGGCAATCACTGAATTTGTCATATTCTAGGTACAGTGATTGCCCACCCCCTTAAAATACTTAATGGAATAAAATTACGCCACGATAACTGCTTCAAATGAAACATCAAAGCTTTAACTAACACGTCGTTGTGCTTTAACGCTCAAAAAAGAAAATTAAAGTGACACAAACTTCAAAACCACAAAATGTATCCTTAACAAATTCTGTAAGGAATTCGCATATATTGAAGTGACGGACACCCGCTGTCCAAAAACTGCCATTACAATAATTTTTATTAAAATTTTGCCAAATGTCTTATTTAGAATTCTAGTAACAGTATCTTGTGTTATTAAACGGATTTAATGTAAAACTAAACCTTTGAAAATAAGTTAAAATGTATGTTAACCTTAATTCGGGCAATCACTGTACACTGGGCAATCACTGTCTCGGTTACCCTACTTAAAATATATTTTTTGTCTTTAATAATTTTGGACTTAAAAGTTCACACTTTTTGAAATGTTTATACATGACGTTTTTCTTAAAATATATTGTCCACACACGGTCCTATTATATATGGAATAGTTTTGCAAAATATATGTTTAGTCAAATGTATTTGTGCAAAAACGTTCCAAATATACATGGAACATTTTTTCTTTGAAAACCAAGCAATACTTGAATCCACTAAACAATTCCAAAATTTTTGGAACATTATAACATCAATGAATTGTAAAATAAAAACCGATCCATTCCGCATATTATGTTTTATTTTTTATGGAAAGCCCTTGTATGATAAAAATGCGGGTTGGAACATAAAACGAAAAAAGAAAATTACGTAGTATGAATTGAAAGCTGAAATTTTTGGGCTGATAAGATGAAAAGTATCAAAATACAAGGATTAGTCATATTAACTCAATTTCGTGTGACCTGTGGATTGGAACATTTCTGCATATCTACGTCCATTTCAACAAGACTCAGCACCAGCCCACAAAGCGAAATCAACCCAGCGCTGGTTAGACTAGAATTTAACGGATTTCATCGCGTCTGAAGATTGGCCTCCCGCGAGTCCTGATCTTAATCCTTTGGATTATTGCTTATGGAATATTTTAGAGGAGAAGCCCAGCAGTAGACTGCAACAGACTGATGAAAAATAAAAATCATAAATCAAATAAATAATATTATTACTTTTTTTTACTTTTTCTCATTCAACATACGAAAAAAACTGCAAACCAACATTGTTATTTTGTATTATTTTCGTCAAAACAGACCAAACAAAGTTATTTCGAACCTTTTTAATTGCCACAGATCCCTTGTCTTATTTCGCGATGAATGTTTTCCTCGTTTGTCACGTTATTTGACTATGAAGGGAAATGCCTCCGCAGCGAGGGTCACTAGGTCAGCCGTCGATTTATTATAGAAGGGCCTCCTCTGCATTTTAACTACGCGCCTTGATGAAACTTCTGGTCCCACGTGTTTCGGAAAGGGTTCGGACGTAAACGCTTTAGAACTTGCCTTTAATCATTTAGACCTGAGTGGAGATAGTTGAATAGTACATGGATGATGGTAAATATAAAATGAACTGGCATAATTTAGGCCAGCCGGGCTAACATGCGCACCACGAGATAATTTGTCGACACTCGTATTTTGTCGGCGCAAGTTGCGTCTCGCTCACCTGACTGAGCGATGAGCGGGATAGAAAGATGCGCTCTCGCGAACGAGAGTCGACTAAATTTTGTCGCGGTGCGCATGTTAGGCCTACTGGTTTATGATCCTGTATTTACCTTTTGGTTAAATTGACTAAAGTTAACTTTGACAATTGGTTGGAATCAATGGTGGCCTATGTCCAGCAGTGGACGTCTATTGGCTGAAATGATGATGATGAATGGTCAAACTTGACAGCTCATTGGTTCTATAGGGCTATAGGTAATATTATGACTATTGGTTAAGCTAACTATAGTTTGAAAAGCATTTTTAGGCGTATATTTTATTACTTTTTTAGCCTATGTTCAGTTTGCCCTTAACGAGACGGCCAATCCAAAGTTTCCGACAAATAGATAATAACAAATGCTTTAAATAAAAAGTTCGTAATCTCAAGCATAAGAACGGATTAGATCTACTTGAATATTCAATTACAATTCGATCCTGTCCATTTGCGGTCCAGTAATTCTAGACCAGGAATAGGAAAAATACCTGTCCACTTATTATTCATACGGTATCCTAACCTTTCAGCGGTAGCGTATGTTACCACTCGATGAATACTTATGTGCTTTGAGAAGGGAATATTATTGAGGGCTATGTAAGGTTGAATCTAAAGTATCATTCTATAGCTCTTTCTTCTATCTTATATTAACTAACTATATACAACGAGATAAACTCTTTAGACATCGGCCAATCTGCTTCACACCGTTCAGCAATCGAGACACAGTAGCAAACGATTGTTGTTGATTGTACATTAAATTGACGAAAACTAAGTTCCCCCACTTCTTGTACTCGAGACGCATTCAGCCAATAAGGAGCCGTTAAAACTAATCCAGTAAAATAAACTATCGGACAGTTGATAAGTAAGAGTGAGATGATCCCACTCTGTTTCATTATCAATTATGCGTCCAGAGGAAGTGGTCGTAAAGAAAGCTCCCGGGGGACTGGTAAACAAGTTGCCCGGAGAGACAGGCAGGGCTGGCTTAAGGGCTGGTTTAGAACACTACATAAAGTAAAGTATCAGCCTATACACTGTCCCACAGAAGGGCATAGGCCTCCATTACAGAAATCAAGTCATTTCTATTAAGATGGAATAAGGTTAACTGCTTAAGTTTAAGATTGGTGATCACAAACATACTTTTGCTCGACCCGGTTTGATTGAATCCGGGACGCCGTGATTACGGCCCGGTACTTATACCGGAACTTATACATCTTTATGAGTCATCATCATCATCAGCCTGTTGCAGTCCACTGCTGGACATAGGCCTCTCCAAATGCTCGCCACTTTGATCGATCTTCGGCTACTCGCATGCAGCTCCAGTCAGCCCTCTTGCGCAGATCGTCACTTCATCTGGCCTGAGGTCGTCCTACACTACGTTTACCAAGACGCGGTCTCCACTCCAGAACTCGATTTACCCCAACGGTTGTCAGTTCTGCGGCAGATATGGCCCCACTGCCACTTCAGCTTGCTAATCCGGTGAGCTATGTCGATAACTTTGGTTCTTTGGTGGTCTCTTGATGAGTAAAATGCCCTTAATTGGCAAGAGTAGCCTAGTTTTAATGTTGATAGTTCTCAGACGAGGCAGACGGATCCCCTGATGGTAAACGCTTGCTGCCGTCAATAGAGGCCACAAGTGCTCTGCCAACTTATTGACCCCGTCTGCTCGTATGCCACCTATCAAATAAAAAAAATATATAAAAAATTCAGTCTAGTCCGTCCTGTGCGTAGAACTAAATTACATCCAAGTGACCCCTTGAGAAGGTATAACATGCAACGGGCGTCTTTGATTCTATAGAATCAATAGCGCTCTGGGATATTGTCTAGTCCGGATTTATTAATGTATAGGCTCTTTCGGGGCGGGGTCAGTCTTTGTTTTATAAGCAGAGAGCTCTATGAATTATTCTTCCAATGAATAATTTTTTATAACAATAACAACTTTTTGTTTGATGTAGTGTTGGTTTATCGATAGTTTACTTTCGATAGTAATAAAAATATTGTGTTAAATACTCTCTCGCTAATTTTGCCACAAAAGTATGGATACTATTGTTAGGGAAAATTCAATTACAATTTATTAATACTTGTCCTGTTGGTAAACCTGCCCGTTGGCCTGACGATCTTGGAATAGTATTGGAGAACTCAGCAGTGGGTGGATGTGGGCTGATATTATCATGACGATGACTAGTAATAATAATCAGGCCTCCCACCAGGTGGACCGACTATAGCTGGTGAAGGTCGCGGGAGTCCATTGGATGCGGGTGGCACAGGACCGATCTGTGTGGAGAACTTTGGGCGAGGCCTATGTCCAGCAGTGGACGTCTATTGGCTGTAATGATGATGATGAGGACTAGTAATAACACCAATACTATTGATAGTTTAACATCCGATAGTATCGTGAGTATTTTAGATTCTTAATTAATTTAAAGAAGGAAGTAAACAGTCTTCGTCTTTTGAGAAATTATCTTGTATTTTTATAAAAATCTGGAATGCCGGAAATGCACATCGTTATGATACTAGTTGGACCTAAAACCTATCTGTGACCTATTAAATAATAAACATATAAATCACGCTAAAAACTATGTAAATGTTTTATTTCATTTTCCAGAACGGAACTGGCATAGGTGTCAAATAAAAATACCCGGCGACATTTGCAGAGTTTGATATTCCTTGCAGGTGCCAATCCAATATTTCCACCGCCGCGGTAACGTATCAGATGCAATTTACGCCCTTGCACCACACGAGTGCATTTCTTTGGGTTCCGTGAGCTCTCCGGATGAATATTTTATGCATGCGTCTAGTCTTGTGCTAACTGAAATGGATATCGCGGTGATTTGGTCCTTGTAAATATATTATATATCCAAGTATTAGGTATACCTATATTTGAAGGAGCGATAAAAGTTCAGTACAGTAACACTAGTACGCTACCAACCTTATCCTTTTCCTCCGAACAGGGCCGCCGGTACCCTCACTCACTCTGCTAAACACAGCGCAGGGGATATAAGACTGGAGTCTGGAGTCTAGTGCTGGCTGGAGCCAAGCTAGCAAATTCATGTCACTCCCACGGTACCTACGGTAACTTCTCAACTATTTCAAAGCAATACGCTAAAAGCACGCCTTCCTTCCACGCACCTTTGGGTTTCTTATATGTACCGACTCATCTCAAAAGGTTAGAATTTAATAAAGTTTAGTTACATAGTAATACGAGTATTACGCTGTTTAAAATCTTTCCAAATTGTACGTAAAGTCGAAAGATTGATGGTTTTAAGTCTCGGAGCAGAGCTGTCTTAAAGAAAATATGCTAGAACTGCTTCTCTAAGCATTAGTGTCATGATGAGTACATAAATAAGCAGCGTCTATGACGAGAGAAGATCTTTTTACTCTTAAATATTTTGAACCCTTTAAAATTTTAATATTTCGTTGGACCTTAAAAGTCGTCATTGTGTTTTTCCTGGCGGTGTAGCACATTAAAACACATTAAACTATGACGACTGGTTTAGCGCAGTGGTTTGAGCGCCGGATGAGACGCATGGGCCATGGGTTCGATTCCTGCATCAACACAAATGTTTGTTGATGAAACAGATATTTGTGCTGGGTCTTGATGTTTGTGGTTATTTCGTTGTTTCTGGTTTCCATAGCACAAGGGAAAGCCTTTGTTTAAAATTAGGACAATGTATGTGATGTTGTCTCAATTTCTTATTTATTTTACATGCACAAATTCTCGTCAAAAGTAAACAAGATTTTCTTGATTCTCGTACCGGTACGAGATTCCACGTACGTCTGGCCACCCTGAGATATAACCAGCTAATAAGTAGTTACTACAGCCACGAATTGTGCAATACTAAATACACGTAGCAAGATACCCGGGCCATGTTGCGGGCAAGATCTCTAGGGAAGTTGTCGGAGCGGACAGATGCCGCAAGAATGCAGCTAGCCCGGCCCGCCTCCGACTTAAGGCTTACAAGTAGAGAGAAGCTAGTAGTGCTCAGGATTGAGAGATCGCATTTCCTTTATAATTACAAAGTAGGTTGCAAGTTAGTTTGAGAGGTGAACATTCTGAGACGTTTCGGTTTGGTTAAGTTAATTTGGAGTATAATTTTTAGGACTTTTTCGTAACGTTAGGTATGTCAGTTATTTTTAAATGTACCTAATTTTCAATTTTATTTCCCACTCATCTCTCATTACAGAATTGAGAAATCGCGTTTCTTTTATAAGTTATTAAGTAAGTTGCAAGTTACTTTCAAAAGTTTAAATTCTGAGACGACGTTTGGGTTTGGTAAAGGTCAATTTGGAGTAAAAAAAAATGCAATAAAACTTTTTACGTTTTAATTTATTAATCCTGTAGTACCCTTAGGTAAGGTAGTATATAAGTTTATTAGCAAGTCATTAAAGACAGTCATGTATGAAAAAAGCGCTTTAAATTTTATTTAATTAAAAAAAGGTTTTAGTTGACTAGGCCTCTGATATGTATAAGTAAACAAAACCGCCTAAACTTGTTAAAGGCAAAGTTTATCAAGCCTTTATTAGTAACCATTAAGCGCACATATTTGACATGAATTAGCGAGCAAACTAAGTACTTATAAATCTTAAGCTGTTCCTTAGGACAATCACGCAGAATCAACAACTTTGTTGACTTAGGCCGTCTCCCTCACAGGGCCTTAATGGTTATCGGTCACACGTAATCTGAGTAATTAGGGGAGGGATAATGGACTGGTGAACCTCTTCATATTTTTGAGTTGTTTCCCTCATTAGGAACAATTGGGCGCAAAGTGGTGTTATTAATATTGTTGTTGTTCTTAATTTGTAGGGCATCAATATTACAACAAGATATAAAGAAACACATTTTCTTTGATCAGACTTTTGTAAAATGATATCCTGTAAAGTCCGTTTGTGTTCATAGTTCTTGCGTTGGCATCTGGATGCATATACCATGTTTGAGTATTTGGAGTATATATACATATATATATATATATATATATATATATATATATATATATATATATATATATATATATATATATATATATAAATATATATATATATATATAATAACAATCTCATCAAATACATAAATGTGAAATGTGAGCCAAGTTGATTTCTTTGTACAGTAAAGAAGTGATATCAAAATGAATCCCAAGTTCAATGTCGAGACGTTGAGAATTGGCAATTTTTACAACTATAGTCAACCTAAAAATTAACTCCATGATAGAATCTATAAAATGATAAAAAGCAGGCGGATCACCTTACAGGAAGCGATTGCCGCCGCCACTAGACACCTGCAACACCAGTGGAGTCACAAGTGCGCTCCGATTTTGAACTAAACTCAAAATGTGATTCCTTTAGCCGTCTTTATTCAACCTTAAATATTACTTTGTGTCCGACTTTTAAAGTCCATATCTGAAAAATATTTATTCACAAACCAACAGTCAATTGAAAGTTAAAAAACCATTATCCCAATTTCTGGTTTTCCTTCAGTCTTTTCCTCTGAAAGCCAGTTTTAAAATGGACTGTTGAAAGCAGCCAGTAAATAGGTTTTTTAATAAACTGGGTCCTTTTGTCGAGATCTCATTGTAAATTCAATATTTGTCGCGAAAGATTCGAACTGAATACCCCCACCTTTCCTTTGTGGAGCATTGTTGTTAAACGGACAATAAAGATATCTTCGTAGGCCATTCTCGGCGTCTACAATAGTTCTTTAAGAGAGCAAGTTGAAATTTTAAGTGGTAATAATGTTCTAGACTGAAAGAGAATGGATTGGGAATTCTATCGCCTTTCGTGACAATGAAATCTTTTTGAATCAGTTGGCGAGCTTTCCTAGTTGAAATGACATTGAAAATGAAAAGTTAGTTGCTATTCCATAATAAATTATGAAGGGATAATTATAACTCATGTAGTATATACTATATCCATATTAAAATAGACAGAGCATAAAAACACAACATAAATGAAATTCCATGAAAAGTATGTTAGACAAACAATATGAACGAAACAAAAATAGCTGTTATATAATGATCGATCATTCTTTCATGATGATGATATTGATGATGTAATCAAATCACAGCGCAGTAAATACTGGTAAAATTAAATATTATTACTGATACAACCCTTTTGGATGGAGTGCGATGGACACCGAGGATTGTTTCAGTAAAATATAAATATTGGAAACTTTTAACGAAGTCGCAAGTTTTCGTGGCAACATTCTTTAGAAGGTCTGCCAAAAAGTTTAGTACTGAATAACGAGGAATTAATTAATTGAATTCCATCCTTGAGTTCAATGAAATGGACTATGACTTCATACTTCCGAGTAGAAATACGTGTGTAACTTTATCCTTTTGTGAAGTGGCGTAAAAATTATTTACTGTCTTAGAAACTTTAGTTAGAAAAAAAGACAATATCAACAAAATTTGCTTCAATTGCTCAAAATGTTTTCCTGTTAGATAATATTACAAACACAATCCTTCGTGGACACCATTTATTGCACACTGAGGTATAAAACTATGTGACAGCGGGTGTAAAATGTCGTTAGCAAGACGAAGTAAAACCAAAGGCAAAAGATCATCGTTGCAAGGTAACAAAATAATCTTCTCATCTTCGCAACACGAAGACCGCACTTACATTTCCCGCAATTCCTCCACATAGAACTGAATCAAATTAAAAAGCACTGCAGGTGTGAGTAATCCTCGAGGCGCGCCGCGTGGTGCCTTACGCCGACATAGTTCTATGTAGTTAAAGTTGTTGGAAAACTAGACGCCCGGTTGTTCAACAATTATTTAAATAAATTAAGTCTGACTAATCATTTTAACAAGTTGTTGTTGTGATATGGCAATAATTAACAAATTTTCTTTTGATTATTGTAGCGTTTAGTGAAAAGGCGGTTTGGTGAAGAAACGTGTATCGCAGGCGTTAAACTGTGATATGCGTACTACCTATGTAGCAATTTTTTGCACAAGTACCTACTACCTAAATTTTTTTAAATATTTTGATGAATTGTTTAGTATAGTGATTTAAGCTACGCGGCGGTTAAGACGCAAGAGTTGCGGGTTCGTTTCAGTAACCAACATAAAATATGATTGTTCATGACACAAAAAAATGTGTTGGATTTATTGTGGTAGTTACCGTCGTTTTTTTCTTCCTTTCAAATTACAAAAGACGTCTGGTTGTCAAAAAATATTTAAGGTGTTTATTATTTACAAAGTTTTGATTGTGAAATTGAATGATTTTCGTCATTATTGAGCAGTTGAAGCACATTTTGTTGATATTCCTTTTTTTTTCTGATCAACTAAAGTTTCATATCGTCATAAGGCTTAGACAGCAGACACAATGGAAAATCAATTGTTTTATGCCTTTCAAAAGGCTTTTGGATCTTACATCGTTAATTCAAAGTTACTTAAAGCGCTGTTTCAGGCAACATTTTTATCAAAAGATGTATATTATAATAGCTAATATTATAGGTAACCTTTCATAACACCGACCATCAAGCTCTGTTGGCAAATTTCATCACGGTTCTTAAAGGACTTTCATCACCATCATAATCTCCAAAAATAAAGAGAACAACGATGAAGAAGAGACAGTTACTCAGCTTTTCAATCCAATCGTAAACGAAATGAAATTAGTCCGCACTACCTCCGATCTCTTGACACACAATTTGTAGCATTGCTTTTCAGAGCTCTGCCACGAATTTCCCCCAGGGCGACCTGGTTAGCGACGGGCCTCTAATACAAATGTTGACATAAACCATTTTTCGAGTCCAACAAAATAAATAGCCCAAGTTTTGCAGTGCGTGATTTTTGTTGATCTTTCCAATGTTCCTCTTTGTTTTTGTTTAAAAGTTTGGACAATGTTTTTGAAAGATTTTTGGAGACAAATATTGGAGAAAGACTAATAAAAATATTGACATACGCTTCTGTAAGTCCAAAAGGTTGACAAAAGTGACAATATTTTTGGTTGACACCTCTTAACGTAATGTAATTGAGCACTCTTCCACACTCTACTGGAGAACTTATTCTTCGAGATCCAACCTAACAAAAGTTCAGTCAGTCAGTTCAGTAGTCCTCAAAATCAATATTCCTCCGAAATGAATATATAATATATTATTTATGGAAAAATGAATCTATGAAATTGGGATATTTTATGATTCTGATCAATTCCGAGCAATATTGTCACGATAATAAGAACTTAAAGAATTAAACATTTGTTAGCTTGCGATATTTCGACAATCGGTTTATTTCTATAAAAACTTCCAAAAGTAAAGAAATAACTTTTAAAATTTAGATGTTATAAAATTATGCTTTACTATTTACAAACCTTATGTCGATATCTTACATATCAAACCACGACAATAACGGAAATGACTCCTGCAGCTATGTAACGACGACGATGACGAACAAAGTATTTTCTTTATAAATACACGACACAGGTTTAATAAATAACTAGTGGCCCGCCCTCGCTTCGCTTCGGTATTTTAATTTTTTGAACGAAGTAGAATTCACAACAATAAATTTTGGTGATCGTAAACCTTAATGAAGGAATCTCAAAAAGATTTGATTTAAAAAATGCTGGAAACTCTATAACTTTACTTCGTCAAATTGAATCAGTTCCCCCGTTCACCCCTATAGGGCTTGAATATGAAGAAACTGAAAACACCCCTTTAAAGATTGAAGAAAAAACAATACCAAAATCACTTTTATAAAATTTCTATGCAAAGCCTTAGTACCAATTTTCAAGATTCTAGCTTCAAAAAATGTCAATACTTCGTTTCAACCCCTTTTTCCCCCCTTTTTAGGTTGAAGAAAAAAATAAAGAACTCACTTTCATTACATTTGTATGCAAAGCCCAAATACCAAGTTTCAAGACTCTAGCTTTAAAATTGATAATACGGCGTTTCATCCCCCTTTCTCCCCTTTTTAGGTTGAAGAAAAAAAATGCCGAATTGAGTTTCATTACATTTGCATGCAAAGCCCAAATACCAATTTTCAAAGCTCTAGCTTTAAAAATGACGAATCTTCCATACGACCTTTTAACCCCCTTTCACCCCTTTGTAAGCTGAAGAAAAAAAAATGCTGAAATTACATTCATTTAATTTGTATGGAAAAACCCAAATACCAATTTTCAAGACTCTAGCTTTAAAAATAATAAATCTCCCATACATTGTTTTAACCCCCATTTCACCCCTTTATGGCTTGAATTTAAAAAAAAACTGAAACAGGTCAATTTTTATTTTTAATCATCAACCATAATCCAAATTTTCAAATCTCTAACATCTAAATTGAAAGACTTTCATACTAACGTAAACCCCCCCTTTTACCCCTTTAGGGGGTGAATTTTGCAAAACCCCTTCTTAGTGCGCCCCTACATAGTATGAACTACCTATGTTTCAAATTTCATGATTTTAGGTCCAGTAGTTTTGGCTGTGCGTTGATAGATCAGTCAGTCAGTCAGTCACAGGCCGAGGCGTTACCTCTTTATTAATAGTATAGAAGATAAATAAATAAATTCACACAACATCTCATACATTGACCTGACTCCGTACTAAGTAGCTTATCGTCGGTGCGCCTGCCAAAGCTGATATGTGCATTTTTTCGATTTTTTTTTTATTCGCTAGATGCCACCAGTTTCTTAAGGCCGATGTAATGCAAAAACCCGTTTGTGCAAATTCCGCATAGAAACGAAGTTGCCAAATTATGTATGTGCAATACGAAGCCCTCAATTACTGTTAAGTGTAGTAAAATCACATAGCAGTTTTAAAAAAATGAGGCTTGTGCACATATCAGATCTTTTTACGTCACATATCAGGATTTACCATTATTTAGCAACACGTGTTTGCGTATAAATCGAAGTTATATTCATGGAAGTATATAAGGGGGGGGGGGGGGGGGATCCAGGGGGTCCGGACCCCCACCCTTTTACTCTTCTCTCCAATCTTTCCCTGTCCGAATCCGAACCCATCAGCGCGATATCGCCAGCATACATCAGCGTCATCAGCTGCCCAAGGAGGATGCTCATTAGGATTCTCGATGCTCTCCGACAGAATGTCTAAAATCACGCTAAACAGATTGGGACTATGGACGAATCCCTGGTGTTCGCCGAAAGTTATTCTTCATGCGGCTTAGAGCGTCGAGCACTTCTTTAGGTGTTATTTGGT
The DNA here is from genome assembly GCA_014851415.1 of Cnaphalocrocis medinalis. Classification (NCBI taxonomy): domain Eukaryota; kingdom Metazoa; phylum Arthropoda; class Insecta; order Lepidoptera; family Crambidae; genus Cnaphalocrocis; species Cnaphalocrocis medinalis. The sequence continues at coordinate 14,497 of JABMDO010001249.1, forward strand.
TAGAAGGAAGTTCTGGCAGTTTCACTTCTTTATGCTGTTGTTCAGCAGTTCGTCGAAGTAAGAGGGCCATCTATTCTTAACCGCGTGGTCCTCGCTTATTACGATTCAGGTGGTTATTACGTCCCTCTGTACTGTGTGGTTCCACCACTAAGTCTCCTTGTCATATTTGCGGACCATTTTTGACAAGTTAAGTACAGCTCTTGCCACATCAGTGATGGAAGTTTAAATCCGATGCCCGTACTTAGTCCTGGACACATTCGTCTTGTGTGCCAGCGCACTTGTCACAGACAGTTGAGACCTAAATAAAACTATGCATCGTTATAACGA
>JABMDO010001250.1:0-17276 GCA_014851415.1 Cnaphalocrocis medinalis
CTGAAATGCATCATTGCCGAGAAGAGGTTTAATTTCTAGCGAAATACGAAATAAATACGATCATTAACTTTTGCGCCCCATAAGTAGGCCTGATACTAATTTGTCAGGGTGCAGATGGTGGAATAAAACCAATAGGTACCAAGCATAACTGTTCAGAAAACTTGCCTGTCTATATTATTTGAGATGTATATTTTATTAGTAAAACACGAGTAGACACCTATGCAATGATCTGAAACCTGCCTCCCAATTTACCATTAGGAACAAATATTTCACAATAAATTATAACCCATATTTACTTTTCACTCTAAGGGTAGCGAAACCAAATGTTTTACTGAGAAAAACCAGCCAATAACTGAGATATTGGCGTTTCAAATTAAATTCATACATCATTAGGCTTAGATCCAAAACTTGACCCAAAAGTCACTCCTTTTTAACGACTCATACTAAACGACAAAATATAAGTACCCGCTACCTGCACCTTCTGATCTGAAGAATTGTAACCTAACATTTAAATATAAATTTCCATTCTGATATAAAAACGTATTCTTTAGTTGCATAGCCTGATAATCCAAAACCATAGACAAAAAAAGTCGCTCCCAAAGTGACGAAAACTACGCCTTCCGAAGAATTATGTGACCTTTCTCTCTGCACTTAAAGATTTTCAATCTGATATAATACATCATTAGTTTGTGCATAGCCCGGTGATCTGTCTGGGCAGTGCACGACACGGCCCCAGCTGGCATGCGCGGGGCGTATCGATCGCGCCGAGATGACTTTCAGAGGAGTGCGCTGCCGACCGCTTCGGCACAAACGAGCAAATGCCAGCGAAACAGCGCCCCTCTCTCTCTGTTCACACTACGCAAACCTCTCACAAGTCGAAATCAATAAAACCTAACCGCACTATGCATTTCTAAACCCTCAAATTACATAAAACATCACAGAAAACAACATCCAAGGCGTACTTTACTCCCTTGATAAATGTTATGCGGTAACTTACTATGTATTTTAGTTATACTGTGAGTCAGCTCAGCGTTCCAAGTTCAAATGTCTACCACGAGATGCCTTTTGCGGCCAGTATTTGTGATGACTAGCAAAGCCGCTCTGAGCATGACCGATATTAGGTAAAACTCTTTAGACGTTTAAAAAAAGAATGCTGCTAAAAAAATAAAAACAAAATTGATTCAAATTTTATTACATATTTTCGTTTGTTTATGAAAAAAATAATTATAGTCTCCTGTTGTTTATTTGTTACAGAAACAAATGAAATTTAATAAGATTTAGCAAACATTTAAGATTTTAGATAAGAAAAGTTGTAAAAGGAGAAACTAAAACGGTTGGAAGTGGTCTCGAACATGTTGGTTAGAATTGCAAAATCATTCGTACACTGAACAAAATGGTTATTCGTGGACCCTGAAAAGATTTTTTCTAACCTGCGGCTAGGTTGCCTAATTCCTGAACAACATAACGTACGAGTAAGTCCTTATTACATATCTATCATTAAAAATCACAATAACGCTAAGCAGAGGCGAATTTACACATTGCCGCCTGTAGGCTAATTTGCGCGCCTTCTGGTTTTCGCAATTCGATACCGCAAATATTAGTTCACAATCATGTATTATTTACTTCCACTAATTCATGAATGACCAAGGAAGGTATTACAATATTTTCAGTCAAACTTCCAATTTTCGACAAATATGGGTCTTAAATTTCTAGGAATCAATAGAGTCCAAAATTGCCGCCCCCTAAAATCTGTCGCCTTAGGCTCCAGCCTCCTTAGGCTATAAGGCAATTCCGCCACTGCCCATAAGACTACACTATCTCAGTGTTTTTTTCCCTTTAAGTAATACCTGAATCTATGTATGGCAGGCTCACTAAGCTCTTCGAACTTCCTTCAAAGTCCATGCTGTCGTTGCGAGTTGGCCCCGCGCCCGCGGCATCGCGTGCCGACACCAGCTGGCGACTGGGCCATCGCGTGCCCTCTGTAATGAGCATCAACACTCGCCAGCATACCCAAATCCACGCTTTTTACTTCTCAATGCCTTTCAGCGGTTCATTTCAAAGCTAAGAAGTCTTAGGCGGACAACGGCGAGGGTCAACTTTGGTACCTTTATCTACAGGGTATCGGTAAACATTTATACATCCCTTCCCCGTTCCCCCTCTTACCGTCTTCTTCCAATTATTCTGAACAACATTCGTTCTATGACTTTTGGAAAAATCATTTAAAAAATCGATTCCTCATACAAAATGAAAATATTCACTTGACCAAGTAAGTAGGACATGATCACAGATATTACGATTACGAGTAGTTATATCAAAGGAATCTGAAGTATACGCAAGCTGAGTGATTGGTAATGCCCGATGCCCTAGTGGCGAAGCCTAGATACCTTATTAGCGATGATAACTCATTATTTATTTAAACACTAGCGGCCGCCCGCGACTTCGTCCGCGTGGAAAAGTAACTTTTTACCCCCCTTTCAACCCCTTACAACCCCCTTTTTGCAATAAAAAGTAGCCTATGTCCTTTCTCAGGGTTTAAATTATCTGTAGGATACCAAATTTCATTTAAATCCGTTTAGTAGTTTTGGCGTGAAGAGTTACAGACAGACAGACAGAGTTACTTTCGCATTTATATATTAGTATGGATTGCAATACATAGTTATTTCGTTGGCAACGTCCTGAATCTCTCGTCAGGACTGGATTTGATGATAATCGCATCATGTTTTGTTTTTTTTTCTTTTTTTTTTGTGCACTATTAAAAGTATTTTCAGTTCATTACACCAGCATGATTCATTATAAATTAATGCGAGTAGGCTGGGCATCGCCGGCGTAGGGATTAGTGCTAGCGCCGTCGCCGCTGGCCCCACGCCAGGCACACGCCACGCGATATTATTTATAAATTACTCACCTACTTAATGGATTCTCACACGATATCAACTCATAAATTAAGTGCATAAAATGCACCTCATTTAGTTAAGTACCTGGGCAGGTCAAGAAAGGTTAAAATCACGTCTAACTGCCTACCTACTTTAAACAGTTCAATGTTCGACATCAACTTACGTCTTATGTGCTATGACAATAATTTTTCATGCAAATAGATATATAACGTGTTTAATTACTGATCTTTAAAACGTATCTCTATGATAAGCTACATAAACTGACAAATATTGCTCATTGTATAGGTAGTAGGATGTTTCATATTTTATTAACTTTAAAAAAGGTGACCCTCTTTCATTACAAGCAGGACGTCTACTCCAATGACAATCATCGCCGCCCATCGACTTTAAGGCTTGGTGCCTGGATTGATCAATAGGCCGTATAGGCCGCGGCCTATGGTCAACAAAATCTATAGCCAAATGTGTGAATCAATCTAACGCTGTCCATAGCGTCCGTACCTACGCTCGCGTCAATTTTTTGCGCGATTTTACCCTTTCGGCCGCATTGGCAACCAAGTTTGACAACCAGTTGCCAAAGAAGAACTGACGTTCTTGCTACTCAACCAGTTGCCAAAAACGATAGGTTTTTCTTTTTTCACACTTTTCAAACTTTCTCAATACTCAACCCGTAGCCAAATTCCCTAAAAGAATAAAATTCCAAATCTGATAGATAATTTACCTATATAAGAAAAACCTATCGTTTTTGGCAACTGGTTGAGTAGCAAGAACGTCAGTTCTTCTTCGGCAACTGGTTGTCAAACTTGGTTGCCAATGCGGCCGAAAGGGTTGCCGAAAGGGACTTTACGCGAACGCGTACGTCACGGGAATGAGGTTGAGCACCTATCTAATTTTACATCTCACTTTACGGTGACGCATCCCGGTTCAGGTCGGCAAGTGCGGATCGGAAATTTTCCTCAAAACTTGTTAAAACACTTTATTATTTTCCAGGAATCACACATGTGCGCAAACCTTATGGTATTTTAGAATAAACAAAACAGATCGTAGGTAAACACAAACGTTGATTCAAAACATATCGCACCTTACGGTTTGAGACATCGGATAAGATAATGCCACCCTCTTTTGTAATAATTTAATAAATTATGGAAGCTCATTTTATGTAATAATTACTTTGTGAACTAATCATAAACTAATTTTACTATTTATTGTAATAATTTAATAAATTATGGAAGCTCATTTTATGTAATAATTACTTTGTGAACTAATCATAAACTAATTTTACTATTTATGGATTCAAGATTTACTTAATTAAGAATAATTTACCTTACTATTTAATAAAAAGTAATGTTAATCGTCTCTTATTGGCTGAGCGCTGTCAGCCAATAAGGCGACAGCGAGTAATAGTGGTGGGGAGGCTTCGTTAGAGGCATTTTCCATTTGGTTCGTCATTCGTGTTCGAGTCGCCAAAGAGTTAACATTGCTAAGCCAAGTTACGGCTCGTCTCTACGGAAATTTGTTAAAAAGTTATAAAGTTTTATAATATAATTAATAAATGTTTTGAAGTGCAGTGGAGTTTTAAAGTTCTACCTATTCCCTTCTGAGATCGCGAATAAGTGTCATTCACATCTCAGAAGTGGGATATTTTCGCCCACACAGCATCAGAAAGTGTAAGTACATGTGTTTTTTTTCTTTTCCTTCCCTTTTCTTGTTGATATAAATCTTTTAACGATCGTATACACTGATTATTATTTATGCATTACAAGAAAAAAATCCGTTACTATTGAATATCTAATGATCGTAATTGATTACGCGTCGACGAATAGTAATTGGTCGGGGCACTCCCCGTATTACTTTCGCTCAGACGTCTGGACTATCATATTCTAAAAGTTTGGCCAGGGCACTCCCTGGTAGCGTTTGGAATAGATGGTTAAATCAATGTCCGTGTCGCGATAAATAATAAAATCTTTCAAACCCCTGCACGCGCACTGAGAGTAATTGATCGGGGCACACCCCGTATTACTCTAGGTTAGTGCCAGGTTTCCAAGATTTGTCGAAATATTTGGCTTGGGCGACTCCCTGGTAGTATTTCGAGTAAATCTGGAATCGAAAGGTTTTATTCAACGCTTACTTAACTACACTTTTAGGAAAATATAAGATCACGCATTTACTTTAAGTAATTGATCAGTGTATACCCTGTATTGTTCTCTTTCGGTGTCTGTCTATGTGCCAAGCACTCGGCTAGGGCCACCCTCTAGTAGTGCTTTGATTGATATGGATGGTTGAAAATAATGGATAAAAATGTAACTGTGATTGAACATCTTACTTCAAAAATGGTTTTTTTTACGATCGCTTCGTTAGTTACCTAATAGATTGACTTAAATTTTTCCCACATAAGTGTGCCTTTTTGAACAAATATATTTTGTTGACTTTTAATTTACCGTGTATGTGTATGAATAAAACGTACCATATTAAAAAAAGGGGGCCCTAATTTTAATATAGTGTCTGTTTGCTTGCCGAGGTAAATCATGGGAAGAGACAAGAATGGACAACAGAGACGGTCTAAGGCCAGGGGTGGTACCCCGCCTTGCCACCATGTTGCAGTGCCCGGTGAAGGGAGGTCTCGCAGCCGTAGTCAGACGCGGGGCCGTACGCCGTCCCGCTCTCCACGAATGCGCCGCAGCCGACGACGGTCTCCCTCGAGGCGGTCGAGGCGGTCAAGGTCTACTTCACGGCATCCAGAGTCACGTGAGCAGCTAAGACGTCTTAATTCTAAAGATCGACGGTTAGCATCTAAGTCTAGGTCTCGCTCGCCTATATCTGGACGATCAGATAGGCGCTCTAGTAATGTTGATGAAGTTCAGAGTATGTTCTTTAAGAAGTTTCTTAATGTCATGAATAATGTAAGGTCAAGTAGTGACGGCGATAGGTTTCCAGTCCTAAACGTAGTGCCGGAATTCAACCCTCACAATAAGGAACAGACCATAGATTCGTGGATTCACAAAGTAGACGAGTGTTCACAAATATATGGTTGGAATGATAGGCAGGTGGTTCACTACGCAATGCCTAAGCTTACCGGCGTAGCAAAGACCTGGTATCAAGGGCAGCCTTCGCTCTTACACACTTGGTCGGAATGGAAAACATTACTACGTGAAAATTTCCCCACCCGGGAAAATTATGCAGACTTGTTACAAGAAATGTTGAATAAAAGGGTACGTTATGGGGACGCTTTAGATCTGTACTACTATTCGAAAATGAACCTTTTAAATAGATGCGAAATTACGGGTAGGCGTGCAGTAGATTGTTTATTGGCAGGTATTGATGATAGGAACGTACGTGTCGGTGGACAAAGTGCTGGATTCACTGAACCTGAACAGGTGCTTAAATTTTTAAAGTCTATTAAATTGGGTAATGACAAGGATAACGTTGATGCGGGTAGGGCCCGAGATAGAGATAGGCAAAATCAGAATCTGTCCCATCTTAGTGTAGATAAATTAATTGACAAACCAGCTTCCACTACACAAAAACAAGGACACAGCATGACCTGTTATAATTGTAATGAGGAGGGACATCCGTTCTTTCGTTGCCCAAAACCAAAGCTACACTGTACTAATTGCAGATTATTAGGTCATGTATCAGCGGATTGCCCGAAGTTGAAACAAAACGTTTCACTGGAGGAAAAAAAGTAGCAAAATATTGAAGGTAGATACTGGATAAGACACTCCAATCACGAGAAAGGGTAAGCGCTACGAAGCTGTCGTAGCAGTAGACAAAAATATTTCCCTGGCTTTCCGTCACCCAATCTGTTTCTTCTTCTGATGATGAATTGTCGGACAATGTCGATTCCACACTTAACGACTCTGACTAATGCATTGGTTACGCTGGCTTTCTCTGTCACTACTTATTAGATAAAACTATTTTTAGGTAAAATGATTTCAAATAAATGTATAATATTGGAAATTAAATAATTAAAAATGTTAAAAATATAATTATAACTTTTTGATTAAGTTAAACAATATCATATTGAACACTCATTAAGACCATAAATCTTTCATAAAGTTACTACATAGTCATAATCATGAACTATTTGTTATGAAACGTGGTAATAGTCGGTAACGGTCATCGTCATGGACCGGACTATTTCAATGTTTATATGATTGCTGGTAACGGTCAACGTCATGGACCGAGCACATTATGAAAAAGTAATTATATTCTATTTATTTATTAACCCAGACTACTAAATACATAGTCATAATCATGAACTATTTGTTATAAAACGTGGTAATAGTCGGTAACGGTCATCGTCATGGACCGGACTATTTCAATGTTTATATGATTGCTGGTAACGGTCAACGTCATGGACCGAGCACATTATGAAAAAGTATTATATTCTATTTATTTATTAACCCAGACTACTAAACTATCTATAAAGTAAATTGCCGGTAACGGTCAGCGTCATGGGCCGGGCATGTTATCAAAGTAACAAGAATTTGAAATTATAAGTCTTATGTGCTAGAATTATTATTATTGTACCTAAGTGGTTATTATGATAATGTAGAAGACACAGGTGAATAGTCATGTTTTATCGTTAATGTATTTATGTACTTATTATAATCAAATGAAACAGAATATTTGTAAATATTTAATATAATAATAATAACATCGATTCGTAGACAGTCTGATTATACATTATTTTAATCATAACTTTAAATAATTGCACAACAGGCGATCCGTCATCAAATATTAGACATACATGCACGAGCAATTTTTAAATCCCTATTTAAGCATTTGTAACGAAGGGTCTCGTTACACCGTGACGGATGGCCGAGTTGTAATAATTTAATAAATTATGGAAGCTCATTTTATGTAATAATTACTTTGTGAACTAATCATAAACTAATTTTACTATTTATGGATTCAAGATTTACTTAATTAAGAATAATTTACCTTACTATTTAATAAAAAGTAATGTTAATCGTCTCTTATTGGCTGAGCGCTGTCAGCCAATAAGGCGACAGCGAGTAATAGTGGTGGGGAGGCTTCGTTAGAGGCATTTTCCATTTGGTTCGTCATTCGTGTTCGAGTCGCCAAAGAGTTAACATTGCTAAGCCAAGTTACGGCTCGTCTCTACGGAAATTTGTTAAAAAGTTATAAAGTTTTATAATATAATTAATAAATGTTTTGAAGTGCAGTGGAGTTTTAAAGTTCTACCTATTCCCTTCTGAGATCGCGAATAAGTGTCATTCACACTTTAGATTGTAACCTCCATCATCATCAATTTAGCGTTTTGTCTGGTTGCATCCCAAGCAAGCGGAGCCCGGGGTTCGCTTTTCTGCAACGATTTGCCTGGTCTTGGACATCCATAATGGTCAACTTATTGGCACCTAAGTCAAACCACAACTGTTTGGTTCTACCCCTTCTGCCAGGACCCGGCGGTGACGGCATGGGCAGACATTTGTTTCCTACGTTGTTGCCCGGATTTCGCAAGACATGGCCTTAGATTGCAGAGAGACTGCAGATTCTAAGCTGTACAACATTGTTTTGATTGATGCTACGAGCTTGGCTTTATATGGGTGCACAAATTAGAGCTTATGTAGTATAAGTAATCGTAGATAAAACTTTTCAAGTTTCTTGATATTGGAATTGAAACAACATTAGGCATCATCGTTGTATGCTACTGGGCAGTCTCATTAATATTTTTTTAATTTTATCTAGAATTGAGGTCATCAGTTCGTCAGTTTTGAGGCTGTTTCTTCATCTACATACCCAGTTTTGGATTTTTAACACAGAAAAACTTTCAATAACAGACACGAATAGTTGAAAAGTGTGCTATATTTTAAGATTCTCATGGATTATTTCAATTAAACTTTATTATATCTAAGTCCCTTTTGCAATAAATAATAAGTTTGGAATCACAATTACCTCGACTTCCCTATCTTCGCTAGAAAGCCGTTTACAATTTTGTTGTGTAACTTTGTGTTTTCTCTTTGCAGTTTGCAACTTCATAGTCCATGAGCGATGCGTGGGGCACGTGGTAACACCTTGCTGCGGAGTGGCGCCGAGCCTGATCAGGGTAACTCTTTTTTTTATAATAGACGCGACAAATGAGCAAGCGGGTCACCTGATGTTAGGCAAATCCGCAGGCCTTGTTCGTCTGAAAGATCTGATAGGTCTTTGATGCGTTGCCGGCTTTGTTGACTTTTTTCATAATTTTTCAACTTAACTATTTTGTATTGCATCTAAGTTACCTATACCAAGTCAGCCTGGGCTACATTCAACAGTGGGTGGACACTGGCAGTAGAATAACTAATTGATCTTGAATCGATCGAGACCTAGAAAAAGTGACGGCATAAGTCTACTTAGATAAGACCGTGGGGTTGCCCCCTACCGTATTAGATCCGTACCTGAATTATTGTCAAAGTGACTTAAAGGCTACGGAGTCACTTTGGATGAAGATGGTAAGGTGACGTGTGTGTGATGGCGTGTGTTGTTCCAGAATCCTGTAGCTCACTGCTGGTCGGAGCCCACGCACCACAAGCGCAAGTTCTGCACGGTGTGCAGGAAGCGACTTGATGAATTACCAGCTTTACATTGCATGAGTGAGTACAATACATCGCTATTTAACTGCCAACTTGTTTCTCGAAACAATTCGGTAACTATTACGAGTAGATGTTGTTCGTAGATTTGATTAAAAAAAATACCTAAACGATCGCGATTTATCAGTTGCATAGAAGTTAAACTCAGATAATATATCTTCTCTCGACAAACAGACAAACAGACAGACAAAAATTTTAAAAATCATTGATTCATGTTCTGTTACTGTTTTTTGGTCGTCCTAGGTTATTTTGAGATAAATATCTTCAATGTACAGACACAGCTTTTTTACATTTTTATTATATGTATAGATTTAATTTAGGTATTACCCAATTTTTTAACAAAAAAACAGTTATATTTTTTGGTTTTCTTTTTTTATACTTTGTTTTATTATTTTTCACGTCGTTTAATAATATGTTTTAAATATTTATGTTCGTACAGACAGCCTGCGGCATCTCGAGGTTAATCTAAGAATGTGCTAACTAAGCTAGAGGAAGCTTTGAGTAAAGTTTCTCGCGTAGGACGACGTAGAAGGAATGCGTTCAGTATTTATTACACAGAACCACGCGTATAACGTCTCTTTGATGCTAACTTTTAGTTCACTTTATTTATGTCATCGTCCATTTGTAAGTTAGTGTAGTTTTCTTGTCATAGCGCTAAATATATCTTGGTACTTATTTATGGCATTTAATTATATTCTGCTCGAAGGCATCTGTAAGCGACCAAATGAGCTAGTATCACAGCAACTTGGATTTTTTACTGAGAATCACACATTCAATGTATTCTTCTTTATGTAGATACATACAAACAAATGTGTAGTAGCTACCTAACGTTTTTCACCAATGTTTGTTTGTTTTAGTTGATAGCTCCTATACCAGGGAATGGTTTGGTTACATGCTAGAAGTCAAAGCAACGCAAACCCCCATTGCCAATTGCTAATACAGGTCAAAATGTTTGCAGTTTGCGAATATTATGTCCACGGAGAATGTGTGGACTTCGCGGCGGCGGACTGCAAGGAGAACGCGACGTACTGCGCGGGCAGCGAGCCGAGACACGTGCACCACTGGCGCGAGGGCAACCTGCCCGCCAACAGCAAGTGCGCCGCCTGCCGCCGCGCCGGCTGCTCGGCGGAGTGCTGACGGGCTACCGGTGCGAGTGGTGCGGCCAGCACGGTGAGTGCGACACGCAGGGCAACCTGCCCGCCAACAGCAAGTGCGGCCGCCTGCCGCCGCGCCTGCTGCTCGGCGGAGTGCCTGACGGGCTACCGGTGCGAGTGGTGCGGCAGCACGGTGAGTGCGACACGCAGGGCAACCTGCCCGCCAACAGCAAGTGCGCCGCCTCCGCCGCGCCTGCTGCTCGGCTGAGTGCCTGACGGGCTCCCGGTGCGGTGGTGCGGCAGCACGGTGAGTGCGACACGCAGGGCAACCTGCCCGCCAACAGCAAGTGCGCCGCCTGCCGCCGCGCCTGCTGCTCGGCGGAGTGCCTGACGGGGCTACCGGTGCGAGTAGGTGCGGCAGCAACGTGAGTGCGACACGCAGGGCAAACCTGCCCGCCAACAGCAAGTGCGCCGCCTGCCGCCGCGCCTGCTGCTCGGCGGAGTGCCGACGGGCTACCGGTGCGAGTGGGTGCGGCAGCACGGTGAGTGCGACACGCAGGGCACCTGCCCGCCAACAGCAAGTGCGCCGCCTGCCGCCGCGCCTGCTGCTCGGCGGAGTGCCTTACGGCTACCGGTGCGAGTGGTGCGGCAGCACGGTGAGTGCGACACGCAGGGCAACCTGCCCGCCAACAGCAAGTGCGCCGCCTGCCGCCGCGCCTGCTGCTCGGCGGAGTGCCTGACGGGCTACCGGTTGCGAGTGGTGCGGCAGCACGGTGAGTGCGACCGCAGGGCAACCTGCCCGCCAACAGCAAGTGCGGCCGCCTGCCGCCGCGACCTGCTGCTCGGGCAGTGGCCTGACGGCTACCGGTGCGAGTGGTGCGGCAGCACGGTGATGGCGACACGCAGGGCAACTGCCCGCCAACAGCAAGTGCGCCGCCTGCCGCCGCGCCTGCTGCTCGGCGGAGTGCCTGACGGGCTACCGGTGCGAGGGTGCGGCAGCACGGGAGTGCGACCACGCAGGGCAACCTGCCCGCCAACAGCAAGTGCGCCGCCTGCCGCCGCGCTGCTGCTCGGCGGAGTGCCTGACGGGCTAACCGGTGCGAGTGGTGCGGCAGCACGGTGAGTGCGACACGCAGGGCAACCTGCCCGCCAACAGCAAGTGCGCCGCACTGCCGGCCGCGCCTGCTGCTCGGCTGGAGTGCCTGACCGGGCTACCGGTTGCGAGTGGGTGCGAGCAGCACGGTGGAGTGCGACACGCAGGGCAACTGCCCGCCAACAGCAAGTGCGCCGCCTGCCGCCGCGCCTGCTGCTCGGCGGAGTGCCTGACGGGCTGACCGTGCGAGTGGTGCGGCAGCACGGTGAAGTGCGACACGCAGGGCAACCTGCCCGCCACCGCAAGTGCGCCGCCTTCCTGCTGCGGTTAACTGTCATCATCGCACAAGGAAACCTGAGTGCCAATAGCAAGTGTTTTGCACTTACTGAATCTGCCTTATTAGTGTTCTCCTTTTGCCCTACCCAAACCGCTATCTATACTAAGTAAACATAATAGTCTGACGTGTCGGATTTCGTTGCGCAGTGCCACGCAGGATGTCGCGCCATGCTGCCGGAGGAGTGCAACTTCGGGATGCTGCAGCCATCTTCCTGCCGCCGTCGGCGGTGTCCATCCCGCGCACCGAGGTGCCGATGGAGGCCATCATCGGCGTGCACGTGCGCCCGCCGCCCTCGCAGCGCGACTTCGGCTGCCGTAAGTGTCCCCGCAGCGCCCCGCCCGCAGCTTCGGCAGACATGTGCCTCGCCATTCGCGGTGCTTGTAGCCGCTTCTAGACTCTACTTCACAACCTGCTCCCGAACCGTTGCACTCGAATTCAAATTCTATTTACTGATCGTAGTGAATTTCTTAGCTTGGTTTTTATTAGCTACTGTAGTGGGTAGTGTAAGAGAGGGCCTATCCCTCGGGATTCGGGAGCGGGTGGTCGTGGTCGCGCGTGCGTCGCGCGTTGCGTGAGCGCGCGCGAGTGAGCGGTGTCTGTGGGCAGCGCGCGCGGGCGCGGGCTGGGCGCCGGCGCGGCTGGCGGCGCTGGCGCGGCGGTCTGCTGCCCGCCGCCTGCTCCCCCCACGGCGGCGCTTCGCCCCCCTACTCGCGAGGTAACGCCTGCCCGCCTCCTCCGCCTCCTGAGCCCCGCCAGCATGAACATCCTCGGCCTCGTGCTGCTCAGCTCAACTACCGACGCGTATTCGCTAAGCGATTTTTGCTATCAATTTCAAATTGCAAACGATGGAAAATGCCACACAGAATTTCTATATAAGTACCTACTTTGAGAATCTCTTCTGTTTTTTAAACAAATAGCCTGTGATACTGTCATAAGTGTCATATTACTTTAAATAAATTTGTCAATCCTGAAAAATAAAATAACTTAACTTATATCGCTGAGTGAATACGCGGATTCACGCTAAAAATAAACATTCTTACCTTCTAATACTTAGATGCTTTTGTGTTTAAAAATAAATTCTAAATCACCTTAATTTAATAGAAGATAAAAGAAAATTTAACACTACCTAAAATTAACGAAAAAACTCTAGTAAGTTAATACCGTAGTTTTGCTGAGAGTAGCTCTTACGCTTTCGCTGTAAGCTTCGTATACAACTCACCTAACACGCACAGCAGTCTTGCTTCTCTTCTACATAATATAATGTAACAATATACGTACTTATATAACTACGTGCAGCAAGTGTATAAAGTTCCCGTTTCACCCACAACTGTGCGTGCATGGCAAAGTACTGCGCTTATATACTTACATTTATTATATCTCACTCATCTGTATATATTGTATCATATTATATGAATTATGTCCATTAACACGACTGTCTGCACATTCGATCACGAACAATCAACACCATTTGTTCGGAGATTTTATTATTTCTGACACTATTCAATCCTCTCTCTACATTTTATTATTGAAAACTGTGAAATTACAAGATGGAAGAAATTGATAAGGAAAATATTACAAAGGATACTCCACTAATGTATCGCCAAGCATACCTGGGTGAATTTCAACAAACTCCATTTTTGCCTAATTACGGTGGCGAATTTTTAAAACCACTTTACATACATTTTATGGGAGGCACATAATAGAATAAACATTGTAGTATTCAAAAATATAGGAGGCATAAAAATATTATAATTATTTTTAGAGATATTTCAATTTGAAATTTTTACAAGCCACCGTAATTGTATTTGAGCCACCGTAATTTAATCCCTACCACCGCGATTATTTTAAGCCAGCGAAATTATAATAAATAAACAATTTTATTGTTTATTGTCATTTATTTGAATTAAATTATTAAAAACCTGAGTTTAATTAGATATAATATATGACATGTAGCTGTATTGCAATCACGTTAATATAGGTACACATTAGTTGATGTTAATTAATGTAACCTGTATGACTTTTATAAATTAATTAATAAATAATAGTCGTGTAGAATATGATCAGTTTTAAGTTGTTGCATAGCAATAGTCGTAAGGGGGGGGGGGGGGGAATCAGGGTATGGTCTTAGTGGGAATTACTGTTAGTAAGTGAGAACGGCATTGCCAATAAAGTGCTAAGAAAACCATCCTGCAGTGCTAGTGGCGGAACACCAAGTTTAAGCAGAGCCCTAGCCAGTCCAAGTCACCTTACGTCACCGTCGTTCCTCCTGGAACCGTTCAACCACACGGCCGCCACCTTGAGGGTGCAGCTGAGCTCAGGTCGAAAGGCGAGTCTTCTGCGCCTCCAAACCGAACCAAACTCACAAGAAAGGAACCCGAAACAAAAACCGAGCACGCTTGCAGGCTCCAAGGTGGCAGCCCTACTAGCTTGCTAGGGTATAGTGGATTAATCACTGGCCTTACCTGAACCCAGCTGAAGAAACTGAAGAAGTACAAAACCGGACCGATAAAGCTACAACGACCTTTGGCATGAAAATACGGTCACGAATAGCATGTTGGAATGTGCGAACACTCGGCGAGGATAGCCGACTAGCCTAAGTGGAAGCAGAAATGCTTAGATACAAGCTGCAAATACTCGTCCACAGCAAAGTGCGTAGGAATGGATTTGGAGAACTGGGAACGTCCAGGGGCCTTACTTTTTTTTTAATCTTGGGAAGGAGGATGAAGAAGGCGTAGGTACGTGAAAACGGCGTAGGATTCCTCTTTCTCACGTTGCGACGAAGAGCCTACTGGACTGGAAACCCATCTCAGAGCGAATCATCACGGCCCGATTCACAGCAAAGCTCGCAAGATAATCGACCTGGCCGACGCCTTTGGCTAAAACTGCGAAATCGCTTTTCCGCCCTCGAAAATGTCTCTACACTTTCTGTCAACGCGGAGGTGAACCATATCAAAATGGCCCATACAGAGACTAACTCCGCCGTCCTTGGACACAAACACATACACGCGAAGACTGTATGTCCTCAGAAAACCTGGAACCTGATTGAGACAAGACGGGGAACTCCATCTTCAACTCTCTCTCCATCCAAAACTCAACAACCTCCAATACCGACAGATTCGCAGAAAAAATTACCGCAGTACCCGTCGTGATCGCCGATTGTGGGCTGACAGTATTGCCGAACGAGCTTAACGCACTGACAATGCCAGTAATCTCAGGGAGATATATAAGGCAACATTGATGTTGTCTCCCCCTACAGGAGGAAAAGTATTGAAGGCCATCCAATACCCGAAAAACGGGAAAGCCCTAGGAGTGGACCTTATCACAGCGGAAATGCTAAAAGCTGATGTCTGGACCGCTGCGAACGTGCTGAATCCCCTCTTGAAGAACAGCTGACTGGCCGAAGAGGTGCCCAAGGATTAGAGAAAAAAAAAGGATTTCTCACCACCGTACCCAAGAAGGGACACCTTAGTGAATGTGGCAACAGGAGAGGCATCACCTTGCTCTCAATTCCTTTTAAAAGCTCTCTTGGATCATCCTAGACAGACTATCGTATCGAGGGCCGTCGAATCTCTTCTTTGCAAAGAGCAGGTTGGCTTTCGACCCAACCGATCGTGTACTGACCAGATCAACACCTTGCGAATATCTTTCAACAGGCATCAGAAGGGAAATGTAATGTGACCTTGTGGATTTCGAAAAAGTCTTTGAAAAACGCTATCTAAAAAGGAAACGTTATCTGGTTGGGCTCGTGAAATCGGAGTTTCCGAGAAGATCACCACATAATCAAGGCCATCTACTGGACTATTCCTGTAGAGTCGAGTCGAGACGCATGAAGGCCTCGTCCTCGGAGGACGTACCAGTTGATCCGGAGGTATGTCAGGGTGTCTCCTCTCGCCTCTCCTCTTATTTGTCGACTCTGATGGCATTATGCATTAAACCTAGAACAAACGCTGAGGCATAGAGTGGGGACTGTCCAACGTATTGAAGATTTGGACTATGCCGATGACCGTTGCCTGTTGAGCCACACACTAGCTGACATGCAGGCCAAACTGGACGACCTTCGACGAGAAGCTCGGGAAATGGGGTCTGAAGATAAACATCCCAGACCCGGGAAATGAGATGTGGAGTGACAAGTTCTTCGCCGTTGCTCATCGGCACAAAGGGTGTGGAAAGAGTCCAGAAATGTACTGTAATTAGTAGAAAATCAATTTCAGTGGCACTGTACAATTACGGTGGCGCTATATTTCGCCACCGGAGCCACCGGGATTGCACCACCGGACTTAGAACAGTAACAAAATTGGGTATTATAAAAAAATATATTATCCCACCACTAACTTACAGTCTATAAATATGACGGTTAACTTAATCTCAATAAGCTATAAAACTGGATTTCATGTAAAGTAGAAAAGACAGCTCAAAATACATGCCACCGGTATTGATGAAAAACGTTCTCCTGCGCCACCGCAACTAGTACTTACTGGTTTGGCGGGAAAACGATGACAGCGCGCCGCATGTCCTTTAATCCCGATCATGGGGACACACTGAGCGGTAGGGAGGAAGCAGAGCTCGTGTCTCCCAAAGCACATCGTGACAAGTAAAGAAGGATTCAAAACGCGCCACCGTTATTGCTATTTTCCGCGGGACATTTTTGAGATCGATATAAAATTCCAATTATTAATATTTAAATAATTCTGTTTGATTAATTTGAAGTCTCGTCTATTGTATTTTAAGTGTACATTATTTTAAAGTTACAATTATTCATCAAAAACTTACAATAACACTTTTATTGTAAACTAATGCAATTCGGACAGTCCACCGTAATTAGAATTTAGGTCTTCCAACATTTTTTAAACTAATAAATACATATCTAAAGGCTAAAACGCTGATGACATGTCATAAATAATAGTTCAAATATTTACCAAAAAAATAAAAACTGTTACTAGTAGCTCTCGATACATCGATTTTCAGCTTCGCCGCTAAAAAAAAGTGCTTGGGAAAATCACCCACCTACTTATTGAAATAACACCTATTATTCAAAATAATGTTTACCTAATAAATGTAGTCAATACAAAAGTTGTTATTGTTTTAAAACTATGGTAAGTAACGTTAATTCAAGAACTTTTTCCTTTATGACGGACAAGGCAAAGCATCTGCAATTAAATGGTGTATCAGATAAGTAAAAAAAAGTAATTAAAACTCAAAACAAAATTAATAAGCATGCATAATAAACTTAAAAGGAATAAGTACCCATCTTACACAGATAAGCCTGAG
>JABMDO010001251.1:0-16191 GCA_014851415.1 Cnaphalocrocis medinalis
GAATATAAATCGATTATTTCTAATGGAAATTGATGGCTTGCTCAACTATCTTCGTAATGACAGTTATTTGAGAACAATAGGGGACCGGATTCATTCACGTTCGCGCTGACTTCTGTTTCGCTTATTTGTTGAGTGCCCAAAGAGTTGTTGTACGTGAGAAAGCCACACTTCGACGTGAATAGACCGGCTCGATGGGAGTGATATCACGACCTCACAGAAGACTTGCAGCGTCTGCATCAGCGCTGTGTTTCGTCGAGTGAGCGAGGATATCGGAGGTCCAATTTACCCCTTAATGGGCAGTAGGTATAAATACAATTCATTGGTTTTGGACCTTATCTCCAATTCATAAGGATTCAACTCACAAGTCTAACATATCGACAGAGACCCATATAGGGTTTAAAGTTGGCGACGCACTGGTGACTCGACTGGTGTTGAAGGTGTCTATGGGCGGCAATCGCTTACCATCAGGTGATCCGTCTGCTCGTAAAAAAAAGTATTTTTTATCGCACCAAGTATTATAACCGTATTTTAATTAGATGTCGACATATCGCTTCGATGCGCCGGCGCGCCGGTTTATATCGCAAGTTGGACAGTGATTCACTACTAATTTGTTTACCCCCTGTGTCAGCCCACTCACTAATACTGGTTTCATTTATTACTTACGATTTTGTTAATTACGCTCAACGATTATGCATTCGTCACTGTCGAGTCTGGTTTCAAATGTGTTCGTCATCATCAGACTAGACGTCTATATCGCGGGCTTCAAACAAAAAAAAAAAGAAGAGCGAGAGGCGTCAGAGCAGTAGAGCGGATACGACGATTTGATCGCACCCAGGAATGACACTGTAGCACAAAATAATTACACACAGAAGTTAGACTCAGCCTGATTTTGAATTTAGAAGAGTTCGTTGACATATGCTAGGGTTGTTGCCCGGCATGAGTACATAAGCGCGCGGCCTCTACCACAGACCTCGACAGTTTGACAATCTTATGTCATAGGCTAGGATTAATGTGATCGAAAAGGCGTATTTCCCCTTTAGTGCGCATGCGTGAGTACATGACACGTTTTTAGCTCTTAGTGGGCAGCCTCCTTTCTGTGTGTAATTATTATTAGTGGCACAATACCGCACCGCGGCTTATTTATAGTTCACAGCATAAACACAGTAATTCAAACTGTGGATAATGTTTTTGATTGTACAATTACTCAATACTATTTAGTAACTGTATTTTATCAAATAAGTTGAATTGTACCGTTGTTTATTATCCCCAATAAATAAAATAATACAGAGTGTCTTCAATGTTAGCTACATTAGATTGTTCATCTATTTATATGTAGATCGAACCTATTCTTATCAGGTCATCAGGTGTTACTGTTAGGTTTTTTTGCCCCCGCCTCGGCCTGAACCTCGGATTTGTTTGGTCTGTTAGTATTTCCCTCCCTTATAAATCTTTATAAAACATCGAATGACGCTGTATAGGTATGAACAGATGAATAACTGGTCAGGCCTCTCGGATATGTTTAAAATCTTTTTATGATATTTTTTAGTAACAATTTTCGATATTCTTAATTCTTGATAGACCTACATGGAATATTTGTTTATAATTTTATTTGAATTATGTCATAATTGATGTTACCTAGAGCTTTGCATTAATCATTGTACGTAGCTACCCAAAATCTGAAAGTAGGATAAAAGAGTAATATGTTTAATAAATTTAAACCTAACTTTTATCTACACATCTGTCTACTTCATTCATCTGGTCTAGATCTGTCGCGAACGTTTGATAAGACTGATTAATGTTATTATTTACAATACTTCCCACGGTTGCGTAACTTTGATTCAATTAATTTAACGAAGCCACACCTGGTTTGAAATATTTGCGAGTCATTGTCGCTGGCAAATTGAAATATTTTTTACATTTTTTGTGTTAGATTTTTGCTTAGCGGAAGTTGCGTTCACTTTCTTTGGTATTACGCCATCTTTGTTTTGATTGATGATAAGGTGCGCGGGCGCAGATATCATCGCGGGGCTGCTAGGGTTGTGTAATATGAGAATATTGTAGCTTAACTTATTTTAGGAATAGATATAACTATTTAAAGCTTAATATCCACTCACTGACTCACTTGGGCGCATTTGATAGGTCTTGAATTCCTCGAGCATTTTAGCTACTATGTACTCACTGATTGAGATGAAAGCATTATAGTGGAAATAGATAAGTACCACGGTCAATGGTCATACACACCGATTGTTATTAATACCGCCTGATCACGATCTAAGGACGACCATATCCGACAGCGCCTTGTTTTACCACAAATCACAACATCTCCGGATGGTCAGAAGGTGCCAACCCTAGCCCCGCCTGATTTATTACAACACTGCAGTGCCATAATTGATTCACTTGCTGATTTTGAATGTTATCGGTCGATCCGTGCTTACAGAGAAAGCGCATTCCCGCCTTCGACATTTCGCCAGAGAGGCTTCTGCAGACCTCGATAAGGATCGCACCACGAGCCATTTATCATAGGGTAATGCAATTTAATTTGTATAATAATAGATTGTTTCAACCGTGAAATAGATACGGGCTGAAGAATGCGGCGAGATATGGGGGGTTGTATCTAGTGACAGATATTAATATTTTTATTTTATTTTATTTTATTTTTATTAGGGAAATTTACAGACCAATTTTCAAATGTGAAATACAATATTCGAACTTATGCTAATTACAAATTTCCACAGATAGAATTGACAAATGAAATAAGGTTTTATCAGACACTTGTGTGCAATGAAATAGGTTAAACCATACAGCATTTAAGTACATATTATGGTCAGCTCATCGCAAGGATCGACTGACAATTTCAAGTGCGGTCCAAATTGGGTATTTGACAATTTTTTTTTTTTTTTTTTTTTGATTGGTTGGTTGGTTTCATAATAAAAGTTCGTGAAAAATGTACGGGTAGTTCAATGACATATATATATATTTTTAATTTTATCCTTTAAAAATGGACTTGCCCATGAAACTTTGAATGCTCACAAGACCAGCTAGACGTTATATTCTTAACTGAAAATGTTGGCCATTGGTTCTTATTTACCAATATTTTGATAGAGTATCAATATTTTTTACTATATCGAGATTAGTCAAATACCCAATTACAAGGGGTTAACTTAATGAAAAAGGAAAAAAAAAAAATTAATAGGACTAAGTAATAACACAGAGACACGAAGAATTCCCGTCAACTTTGACCCACAACGATCCCTGCCAGTACTATGAGCCGACGACACAATGTTAAATGTATAAATCAACATTAATACAAAATATTTTGTGTGGCGTTCATATGGATATTGTTATATACGAATTTATTTGAATAGAATTTCACTTAAGATTCGCTTAGCCTTTATACTACTGGTACAGAACAAGTCCAGATCTTGAGAATGAATATTGTTAAAATTTCTTGCTGCTCTTATAATAAATGTGTTTTTATGGAAATTAGTTCGAGCAAAGGGTACATGCAATATTGATCGCGGACGTAGCAATTTAATATAGGTACGCATATTTTTAATGACAAAGTAAATTCACGTGTCTGAGTTTGGTCGCAGTATGTCATTTAAAGACTTCATGTTAGTAGATTAACTTTTATGTGTTACATAGGATTCTGAAAGTAATTTGACTAAGTTATGTTACGTTTGAAACTCATCGCTTTCCTTATACTCTGTCCCCTAAGCGTAATTTAATCACCTTGCCATAAACGGTTATTTTTGAATCATGATTTACACCCAATGATTACACCAATCAATCATAGAGTGAATGTTTTGCTGTCTTTATATCAAATTGCATAACCGCCGTCATCAAAATATTATCGCAACTTTACGCTTCAGATTACGGATCTACTACGTCACTGAATTCCGACCTAGAAGTTGCAACCTCCACTGACTCATACCCTGTCCGAGAGAAAACCTAGGTCAGCAAAATTTACGCTGAAGTCGACCGAAATTGTACCATTGGCCATTGCTCCTAAGTGGGTTTTGCAATGTCGACAACCTTCATTCATCCGAAACTTGGGGTAATGAATGAATCACTGTTTACTGTATGTCACGCGAAGTTTCGTATTGCGGTTTGTTTGTAGGATGTTTGTCCGGTGAAATTCTGCAATTTTCGATTTCTTTCCAAAGTGCATGGATGAATAAATAAGTTTTAACTGTGTGATTAAGTGACAGTGATTGATGATATAGGAATAAATTTGACAGTAGTCTCCCACAATTATATTAAACTTTTTATTATTTTCTTACTTCTTCTATATTAAACATTAAATTATTTACACATCTTTTTCCGTAGCCATTCGTTTTCTTTCTCCCGTAGAAAATATCTATGCTTGAAATATGAAGGTACAACGAGACCGTCTTTTTAATTTCAAACACATCTCTTTTACGTGTTTTCCAGCAAATCGCCAGGCATGCGTGGTTTCTATTTCTTTAATTACTAGTTTTAAGTCTCTGTGCAGGTAATTATTTTTATTATACCTATTTCTATTGTTGTTACGTACAAGGTCTTCAAATTACTGTTATTTTAAGATTTCTGTTACCTAAGTTTATTAACTTTGAATAACACTTATATTCGTGCGTAAAATCTTAAATAATTGTGATATTATTGGTGTAAAATATTATTTCACCAACGAATTTATGCGTAGATTAGATTTTTAAAAGCCTACCTATGTATACATATTTTGAACCCAAGTGTGTGTTAATACTGTTATACATTCATACATATACGATATGTATGTAGGGAAAGAAAATATATTTCCAGAAAGCAATCAGGTAATAGCAACTCTACTGACACCAAAATGAATAACACTTTTACTCAATGCTTACCTATTTATCAATATTTGATCATTTTAAACAACGCCATTACACTACCTGACAATATCATTCGAAAACATAAGCCAAGGTTGTTATTGTTTGAGAATGTATGGATTGTTTAATTAAAACATACCTAGGTATGTATATAACATACCTGGAACTTAACAAAGACATTAAGGACGTTGTTGACTATAAAACGAACCACATAAGCCACTGGCTTATAATGTATAGAGCATATAATTGGTCACGACCTGACCTAGTTCAATATCTTGACGTCAATGGTGGTATGAGGTGGCAGGATTACTAAATAATGACAGACTAGTAGAGCATACCAAGCTACGATTTGTCACTAGATACACAATTTCATACTGAAAGCGATTGATAAAGTTATCCTAACAGAGCTGTTACACTGTACAGCTATAGATATTTTGATTTTTTCCGTCACAACATTTTGTTTTAGACCTTATTCCATAGTAATTCGTTTTAATTTCCAAAAATGCCAAATAGCGCTCTATTGCGAATGGGGCCTTCATTGTAGCGACTCTTTTAACGAGTTTACGCAGTATATAGGGTTTATATCGAAGACTAATGAACAAAGTGCATATTCACTTATAGACTGCCGCGGCTTGCACAATTAAAGGAATTACTTTATTATAGTTAGGAAAATATATGTCTGGTCACCTACATAACCTACTATTTACTCAGATGTATAAAATCAGTTGGACAAGCATATGAAAAGTTTATTTTTAGTAATGATAGTATAGAAGAGAGAGATTCCATCTCTTTTTTTTTAATTTACCAAAAAAAAATGAAATAAAACGAAGTACCTATGTATGCCAGAATCTGGATGTCGATGCAATCATGTATTTATGTATTGAGATTCACAGCACAAGGCAACACACCACCTACAAAAAGATGAAAAATAAATGACAAGAGATGTTACTGATCATTTATATCAGTTAACTACATTTCAACCAAACTCAGCATTAGTTACAATAATGAGCCTCGACCCGTCAGTTAACTATCTAATGAAATAACCATGAATGATCTATTTAATCCTACGCATGTTATCAGATGTTCGGAAACATGCGCCCACGCCGAAGGCAAATAACAAATGGTCTGCAATTACCACAGTTGTTTGCGTAAAGCAAAGCTAACTACTCATTAATCTTACGGGGTAAGAAAAAATGAGCCCAATTTTAATCGGAAAGGCAATTCAATGATTCCAATTAATTTTTACTAGACGTGATCTTACTACGAGTATGAAGGAATTGCAAAATCTATTCAACAATCTAGGTATACTATTTTTAAAGCGATATTTTTAGATTATACTAAAGACAATGACAAGACTAATAGTAAAATCAAGAAATCAAAAAACTTGCGCGATGTTCTCGAAGCCCAACGATCTATTAGCACAGATTAAACTAATGTTCTGAAACAAAGTGAGGGCCACTAGTAATAAATAAATGAATGCGCCACACAAATGGAGGCTATAGCGTGTTAAAGATCCGCTAGATGGCGTACTGTAAGACTTAGATCCAAGGACAAGGTGATGGGTTATTTTTGACGTGACATGTCATGATTACAATTTTACGAACTGAACTACCAATGCCGTTGAAGTTGGACCTCTGCAGGACAGTACGCCACCTAGTGGATTTTAAGCACGCTATAGCGTGCTGTAGCCCTCATTCACATTGAGTACCCAATGAGGATTTTTCGTTGGACCAGTCGTCTACGTAACTCCCATCTGTCTTTAAATTTTTCATTTGTAAAAACCAATCCAAAGTTCAAATATACGAGTAATGTTCTTTAAAAATACTGAATATAAAAAAAATCACATAATATTATTGATTCCTTTCAGATTATAACATTATGTATTATACAGTAGGATAACGTCATACGTTTCTTGCTGCTTTGCATAAAAATAGCTAATTTGTACCCAGGCTCCCATATGTAGGACGTTTTTTTCATCTGCGTACGCGCACAAGTATGATTGCACACTTCGCATGTAACACTTCGATATGGGAACAATGCTCGGCTCCCACACATGCTGCCATTGTTATCTTAGTTATATTATGTAAAGCACATTTTAATATAAAACTAGCCAATGCATTAACCTGTTAACCTTACCTTTAATTGGATAAAGTTGTGATGTAAAATACAAAGCCTTCTGAATTAATAAGCTAGGTAAACGTAGATGTTTATTAAATAATTTTACTTATGTTTTAGAGCATCGTCATTAAAGTTGCTATCTTCCGCATAAGTGATGTCTTCATTTTAACTCGAACAGTGTGATAAGTATATGAGAAACATTTGAATTGGTACCTGAAATAAGTTGTTACTAAATGTATGTAGAAGATCCTTACAATTCTCCAAAAAAGGAGATCGCCACTTTGTCGATCCTGCACAAAATCTCACCAGTTTTTCCACCCTGGACAATCATTTGTGTGTATTCGACGCTAAGCTTGTAATTTAATTTAATGCATATTGAATTATATTCTGTAGTTGTGTCTTTTTTTTTTATGTGATAGGTAGCAGGCGAGCAGGGCGTGTCACCTGATGGCAAGCAATTACCGCCGCCCATGGACTTCACTCGGTGATTTCACTCGGCGAAACACAGCACAGGGGCTGCTTCACGCCGGTTTTCTGAGCTTGTCAAAACAAATAAATAATAAACACTTGTGTTTGTTCAGTTTCTGGGTGTAATAAAATGTATTTTAGTATTATATTTGTATTTGCTCTGTTAAGAAGTGAATGACCTAGAGTTTGCGCTAAATAAGGAGACAAGAAAATGCACTGTAGCATGCCTTATTACGTTTACAAGTAATCCCCGTATTAATAAAACAATATCACGCGCAGTTCCCCCCTCGGAGACAATGCTCCAAGGGAACAATGGATGAGCTTCCTCCTTCGGCAAAACATACAGACTAGTCTAACTGCCACACGTTACGCGGAGCAGGCTTTTTCTGTCTCCATTCTTGGTGTAACGAGCCTTCCTTGTTCGCCTTCCTACAATTTTAACTGTAGTTGCACCAATATCTGTTATTAGTTGGATGTTGTAATGTGTACTTTACTGTGTTACATCGGTTACACAATTATGCTTGCTCAGTTCTCATTCTCATCTGTCCCTTTGGGAATCGCTTTTAAAAGATCATTGAGGTATATGTAGAACTAGAGGAGACACCACCCATCATTAATAGGTTCCATTGAATTGCGGTGATTACACCGCACTTCAATCAGTCGCTTGCTAGCACTGACCGGTTGACCATGCAACAGTTGTTTCAGTGAAAAAGTACTACAAAACGCATCAAAAATGCCGTGGTGTGTATTGAGATATTGCACAAATCACTAGTTCTACATTAACCTCAATCTATACATATAATAAAAATGTAAAAAAGCTGTGTCTGTACATTGAAGATATTTATCTCAAAATAACTTAGGACGACTAAAAAACAGTAACAGAACATGAATCAATGATTTTTAAAATTTTTGTCTGTCTGTTTGTCTGTTTGTCTGTTTGTCTGTTTGTCTGTTTGTTCGCGCTAATCTCGGAAACTACTGAACCAATTCGAATGAAACTTTTTTTATTGTATAGCTGTAATATCAGGGCAACTTATAGGATATATTATATTTTGAAGACCAGGCTCCTTGATGTAGAAGCACAACAGCCCAGCTAAACTATAAGAGGTAGGTCAATAGCACTTTAACAAAAGTTGTTCAGATTGATGAGCATTTTATGATGCCATGAAAAAAATCAAAGATCATGGAACATCTGGTTTGGAACTCTAAGAGCCCAGCTCCACTATAACAAATATGTAATGAAATGGAATGGAAAATTGTCAAATATGATGAGCATTTTTGGATGAGATCCTATAAGGAAAGACATTCCGAACTTAAACCCCTAATGGAGCGAAAAGGGGGTTCCAAGTTTGCTCATGGGACTACGTGATTCCTTGGCCCAATCTACTCCAACTTTTGCATACACATTCTTTGACAGAATTGATGGATAAAATATTATATAATTAATATTAAATGGGTTTGCACATGACCTCATCTCACCTGATGGAGAGTGACAATGACGTATCTGATGTACTTAGCGTGCTTTCCCAGAAGAAGCCTATTCACTCTCGACTTAAAGACACCCAATTGTAGCTCTCTGGAAATACAGAAGCCGGCAAGTTGTTCCATTCCTTAACAGTTCGTATACAATATCAATGAGCCGCCTTAAAAATCTATTAACCTATAAACGAACATTTATAATAAGTAATATTTTTTTTATATCTATTTAAATAATCGTCTTTAAGTCAAGAGTCATAAAGTTCACGCAAACGAAGTTGCGGGCGGCCACTATGTAAAATATTAATTTATCATATCACCCAGTATTTTGGTAGATACTTTATATACAATCTACTTATAAGTCACGTTTTAGCGCAGTAAAGCAATAAATGAGGAAAAAAAATACTAGGTTTAATATGTGTGTAAATTGTATTGTTTAGACGCTGTATTCACATCTGACGTTTTGTTGGAATATTTCTTGATTGTTACAATAACAATGTATTTCATTACCTTGTTACCCATTCTCTCATTTATTTTGTCCTTGTTTCAGATTCAGAAGTAAACCATCAAAACCGAATCCTGAAATCCTT
The DNA here is from genome assembly GCA_014851415.1 of Cnaphalocrocis medinalis. Classification (NCBI taxonomy): domain Eukaryota; kingdom Metazoa; phylum Arthropoda; class Insecta; order Lepidoptera; family Crambidae; genus Cnaphalocrocis; species Cnaphalocrocis medinalis. The sequence goes on from JABMDO010001251.1 coordinate 9,497, forward strand.
ATAACAGTCAAACAGGTCAGTAAACAACCGACAAACTATTTACTAGGAAAGTTTTCAGGACAAAAACTTGCTGATATGGAATCTTCTTTCTTGAATTTTGTTACAATATTTATGAATATACCTATGTATTGCGAACTAATAGTAAATTATACATAAAAAAATACTACATAATCCATGATATGGGTAACATACTGAAATAGAAACAATACAAACATTTAAAAAAGCAATTATGGTCAATTTTATTATATATAGTATCAAACAATCAGACCGTAAACATTCTAAAAATACTAAATTGTATTTAAGTGCTTGTAGAGAGAAATCAATAGGTAATACGTGTGTGATTCATACATTATTTACTAGATATTAAAGCTTGATTTGACGTAAAATCAATTAAGTAATTTCTAACATCACTCGTACCCATTCAATCTACCTCCGATTCGCAGCTTAGATTTGAGCATAATGTATGTATATCTTCCAAAACGGGTGTTGTATGTATATTTGAATTGAAGAACCGGCCCGGCTTGTTAGCCTTGTGTGGCGCGTCTGTATGGCAATCGACCGTTGTTTCGACAACAAAAACTTGCATACCAGATACCAGTCTATCAGGCCTCCTGACACGTAGGTAATATAAGAATCTCTTGAGAAAATCTGCAGCTTTGTATTTACACATAAGAATAAAGAACAATCAGTTGCTATACCAGAAGGAAATATGTTTCAAGATTTGTTACCTATAGTGTGGCAAGGACAACCCTGGCAATCTTTTTGAATCGTAGTTCCCACTAAAACCATTAAAATAAATGACTACCATATGAATATAAATTAAATAAATGGCCACCATATTGTCGTTACCTACCGCAATCTAGTATCTCTATTTTTTTTTTCATTTACTGCAGTATAAAATATCTACCTAAATCTTACCCGATTACCAAAGTACAATGTGCCCAACATTTTGCGAATCACATTACGATACATCAAGACTTATTTTTTTAAATATATTCCTATAAAAAGAGTAGCCCGAACAAAAATATCGAGACTGATCTTAATGTGGTCTAAACCGGATTAAACAAGACAGCATCATTAATCAGGAAATCTCATTATATCCACATTCAATAGATAAAAACGATTGTAATCTTAAAACATAAGTGTTCAATATCCTCTATCCGCACCTATTATTATCATGTCATAACCACCAATCGAATATGGTTATTGTTTCCCACAAAACCGAATCGGCGGCAACTTTCTTTCCCCGTAAAAAGGTTATGCATACTTATCCTGCAGATCTTATACAATTAACACAAATATCGGCGTGTGACGCGGCTGCGCCGGCGGCGGCGCGCTATGATCTCGAGCGTAATTAACGCAATGACAACTTTTCCCATTCCGAGACACCTCCCTGCATCGTTGCTCATCATAAAATTGCATGCAAATGTCAAATTTAATCACGCGATGTCACGTCCCACGGCAGGAGATAAACCTGAGGAACCTGTATTACGTGATGCTTTCGGGGAAACCGTCTTCTTACCTCCAATAACTACATTGCCGTGATTAATTATTTATTTATTTTAAAAGGGGTTGCGCAAGCGCATGCGCTCTGTAATTATGTAATTCGATATCAATTTCATTTTAGTCTATATTCTTTGGTTATAAAATCGATCGCACGGTTTCTAATTATTTATTTTAAGTGTATCACTTTTATTATTCAAATTAAACCGCATCGCTGACGAATGAGAGAGAGAACTCAAGTTATGATAACTGATTGGTGTTGCACATTGATGTCTATATACTAGATCTGTAGTTGCCGCGCTGAAGCGTAGCAACCTAACATAAGCCTACAGGCTTATGCGTCGCTGACGTTTATTCAGTATTCTGTGAGACACCAAAGAGTCAACTGTCAAAATAAAAACACAGAATATGGGCAAATGCGTAGTGAAATCGTGTGTTTCGAAATCCGAAAAACATCTTAAAGTTACCGGAATCACTTTCCACAAGTAAGTTTATTGTTTTCTTGTTCATTTTAATATAAAAACCAATAAAAATGTGAAATGTTGGAAATAAGGTTCAGTGTTACAAGTAAAAACGAGTTTTGGTTTTCCCCATTTTATGGGAGAATATTCTAATAATTGGATTTAATGATTTCAATTATTTTAAATTAGTAACAATTTTGCAGGTTGCCCAAAAATGAAGCACGCCGTGCGAAATGGGTCAATAATATTAGATTGCTTAGAAAGGAGACCGACTGGATACCATCCAAACATTCAATTATCTGTTCTAAGCACTTCCGCCATGATTATATCATACGACCTAAAGGCGAATGTGGGCGTGTTAATTTATCAGATGAAGCAATCCCAATGCTTATTGTAAGTAATTATTATCTATTTGGTCTTAATTGTGAAAGGGTAAAAATTGTGATCTTACGAGTTTGTGACGGTATATGGAGTAATCTCTAGAACAGTTTCGATATTTCCCATTGAACTTTAACAATAACAAACTAGTATAATAAAAGCAACTCAAACAACCATGTTGTAGGCATTGTTTACTTTTACGTTGTGTTTAAAATATAAAAAGCGAGCTAGAGTTTTTTGCTTTTCTCAGGACGACAGTTATTCGGAAGAGCAAGTAGAGCTTTCAGTGGAAGAAAATATGGATGTGGATGCTGCAGAAACCGATGAAGAGATAGAAGAAATAACTGAATCGCCTCGAAAGAACAAAATGAGGAAAACAATTTGCCGTTTGAAAATTGTCTGCGCTAGAAGATTAAGAAAAATAAAAAAAATATTACAGCAAAATAGAAGACTAAAAATAAAGAATAAAAAATTAAAAGATGTTATTGAGGAACTAAAAGAGAAACGTATGTTAAGCGAGGAAGAAGTAATGCAACTTAATGTAAATGAAGAAACAGCGCAATTGATGGAAGAATTTCAAAAAACCCTCCAAAAGAAAAAACCTAGTAGAAAAATTCCGTACATTCTAAAAAAATTTGCTTTGACATTGAACTTTTACTCGCCAGCAGCCTATAAATATGTTCGTTCTGCATTAAATAACATATTACCTCATCCAAGGACACTGGCTAATTGGTACAGCAAAATAAACGGAGATCCTGGATTCACATCAGAGGCTTTTAGTGTTTTAAAAGTCAAAAGCGACAATTCTGAGACTAAACTCATTTGTAATTTAGTTATAGATGAAATGTCTATCCGCCAACAAAAAATTTTTGATGGAAAGAAGCACCACGGGTATGTTGATTACGGATTAGGTGACATAACCGAAGGACAAAATCTAGCATCTTCCGCTTTAGTTTTACTCCTTACATGTTTGAATCAAACATGGAAGATACCGATTGGTTACTTTTTAACACACGGGTTAACTGCGAATAAACTTGCCAATATAATTAATTTAGCCCTAGCAAAATGCGCAGAAATTAACGTAGATGTAGTGTCAGTAACATGTGACGGCAGTCAGGCTAATATTGCCGCAATGCGAGTTTTGGGATGCAAACTAAACGAGCCAAATAATTTGAAAACAACTTTCAAGCATCCCACAACAGACCAGGATGTAGTGATAATGTTAGACGCTTGTCACATGCTGAAGTTGGTTAGAAACACCTTTGCATCCAAAAAAATATTATTTAACAAAAATGATGAAAAAGTGCAATGGAACTACATATGCCGTTTACAAGAAATTCAGGAAATAGAGGGGCTTAGAACTGGAAATAAACTTACAAACCGCCACATTAATTATCGAAACCAAATCATGAAGGTAAAGTTGGCATCACAGCTCTTAAGTAACAGTGTTGCTCAGTCACTTCACCTGGCTAAAGATTTATCGCCAGAATTTTCAGAATGTGAACCCACAGCGGAATTTATTAAAATACACAATGATGTTTTTGACGTTTTAAATTCCAGAGGAGATCCTAAAGCCTATGGTTTTAAGAAACCTCTTAACCAAAAAACAAAAAATGACATATACGAACTAACTGAAAAGTACAAAGAATACATTACCGACCTAAAAGCACAAATTACAACAAAAAAAACAGTTAAACGAAGGGGACAAATACAGGACATAATTATTAAAAGAGATATAAAGAATGTGTTAGATTGCAAATTTAAAGTAGGATTTTTAGGATTTTTAGTTTGTTTAGAAAGTTTAAAGGTTCTATATGCAAGGCTGATTGAGACTGACGTCATGAAATATATCGCAACATACAGACTGTCACAAGATCATCTAGAATTGTTTTTTGGTTGTATCCGGCAAAAAGGTGGTTACAATAATAATCCAAACGTACAGCAGTTTAAATCAGCATACAAAAAATTATTGAATCACCTTGAGTTAAGAAATGATTTCAGAGGCAACTGCGTGCCCCTCGAAAAAATTAATGTTTTAGCTACAACATCTCATAACCACGTAGAAAAAATAAATGAATCATGCTTTGACTTTTCAGATTCACTGTCATTACGAAGCAATGATAGTGACTCTGAAAAGTCACAAAGCATCACAAATGAACTTCGCGAAAAAAAACAAATTGATTTAGATAGAGAATGGGTCTCGGAACAAAATAACGACAACATTTTTACGAACGTCATTACAAAACATATAGTTGGATATATTTCTGGATATGTTGTTGACAGAGTTGGTAATGAGCTCAAATGTGAAATATGCATCAAATCATTATTATCTACGGAACTCAAATGGTTTCACAAGCTTATCAGTATAAAAGATAAAGGAGGTTTGTGTTATCCATCAGAACACGTTTTTGACATATGTATGACTTGTGAAAGCGTTATAAGACATGCTATAGTACTTTCCGGCACCAGGTCCTTATCTCCTAATTTTGACCTCCTTACATTAGCATTAAAAACCTTAGAAAAACTTAAAGATAAACAAATACTAAAAGAATTTGCTATACACCCGGGAGATAATTTATCATCGATAATAGTTGACCATTCCCTTTTATTAGTTAATGCGATAATTCATAAATACATAAAAGTAAGATTATACCATGAAAGTAAATTATTTACACAAACACATAAAAAAGAGTCGAAACGGCAATTGTTTACAAAACTAATGTTGCATTCCGGAGTATGACTTACCTACGTATTTTATGGACAATTTTTTTTGCCTTTAACCCACTGCCACTTTTGTCGTCTTTTCTTTTTCTTATTAAGACACAATAAGTAAATTTATACTAATATTATACAGCTGAAGAGTTTGTTTGTTTGTTTGTTTGTCTGTTTGTCTGTATGTTTCATCGTTTCCTTGAACGCGCTAATCTCAGGAACTACTGGTTCGATTTGAAAAATTCTTTCAGTGTTAGAAAGTCCATTTATCGAGAAAGGCTATTTATATTGTTACGACTATGTGCCCCTGCATACGGAAATAGAGCTTGTCTCAAATGGGTAAGGTCTATTATTCCGTTGTGCACTACGATACATACGCATAGTCGCCCCGAATCTACGCATTCGGCATAGAAATCTATCGAACTCTCTACCGAACGTTCGAGAAGCTACGAGAAATATTGAGAACTGTGTAGAAGTATCTCGAACCCCTTATATGTTGCTAACATGCCCCCGAAGACGGAACATTTTGGTAGGACTTACTAGAACGTTGTAGAAGTTACTAGAAAGCTCTCGCCCGCGCCTGTGCTAGTATAAAAGCGGGACGGGCGGGCGGACGAGTCAGTTCTGATTTGAACAGCGAAGAAGTGAGTTCCAATTTGGAAAGCGAAGCGGATTATTCTCCTGCGAACTAGGAGTGATCGAGTGTATTACCTACGAAGCATTTAAGGAAGATTTTAGTGTTTTAGTGCGTCTAAGTGTGATTTAGTGTTTTAATTGTGGTTTTGTTACTCGTCGAATAAATTAATTGTCTTTTTGGCATTTTTCTTGAATCTTACGTACCCCGTACCCGCAATAATATTATCACGCTAAGACCAAAAGGAGCGGAGCACCAATGAAGAATGTTTCAAAATTGGTGGATACTTTCCTATTGACAGAGCTTACGCTGTGTGCGCTGCGTAAGCGGTTAAAGTTTCGCAAAAATGATGTATGACAGAATTGTTCCTCTTTGTCCCCAGTGTCGTTGGATGAGGTAATAGTATAATATGCCTATCTTTTAAGGTTAGCTCACTATAACCTTTTTTATGATAACCACATTTGTTCTAAAATAATGCATTATAATGCAAATAATGCATTGTTAGCCCAAAGTAACTATTCCACGCGGACGAAGTCACGGGCGGAAGCTAGTTAACTTATAATTTTGTGTATACTAACTTTCTAATGCCACTATTGTTGTTTTGCTTTTCCTTATTAAAATACAATGCAAGATATCATTGCAAGATTGCATTATCTTATATTGTATAAATTATATATTAAAAAAACTGTCATTTTATACATATTTTTTTTCAATAAATCAAAATAAAACAATATGAAAATGTTCTACTTATTTTATTAGTGATTGGTAGACTTAGGGTTGATTTTTCAATCTTCAGATAATGGGTTTTAGTCAGTTAAATTAATAATCAACCAAAGTAAATGTCAATATTAAAGCAAGAGAGATACGAATGACAACTACTTTTTAATTGGGAAGTATAAAACAGTATTTGACGAATATAAATGTTATCCATGCATTGAAAAATCAGTCCTTAGGTAATTAAAAAATCTATCCGTCTTACTATATCAGAATCTATACAGCGTGTATCT
>JABMDO010001252.1:0-16157 GCA_014851415.1 Cnaphalocrocis medinalis
AGCACTTAAGTCAATTCGTACTGAGATATAACTTAAGTGTTTATTCCTTCCATGTCAGAAATTTTCTTAACGTATTTCTGTGTCTATTAAGTAAATAACACACTTAATAAAATCATCGCAGGGTTCAAGTGGGACTCGAACCCACAACCCTCCACATACCGGGTGGCTGTTCTGGTATGCGGTGGGTGGTGGTATGTGAAAGGTCGAGAACCACCTGGACTCTACGATGATTTTTAAGAGCACCTACTTAAGAATAAATTGCAAAGAATATCAATAAGTAACAAAAATAAAATTATTCATCATTAAATAACTTATTATAAAAGTATTATTGTTGATTCATATTTTTATTTATAATAATTTGCCACATACGTTTTTAGAGTTTGAAAACAAAGCTTTATAATTATTGTTTATATAAATTTCAGATTAAAGTTCAGATTATTTTAAGTATAAAAATAAACAGTAAAATTAATATTGATTTATCTGGCTTAAAAATAAATGAACTAGGTTTTTTTTTTATTTATGTGATAGGTAGCAGACGAGCAGGCGGATCACCTGATCGTAAGCAATTGCCTCCGCTCATGGACACTTGCAACACCAGTGGAGTTACAAGTGCGCTGCCAACCTTTTATCCCCTTCCCCCCGGGTGGGCCTCCGGTACCCTCACTCACCCGGCGAAACACAGCACAGGGGCTGCTTCACGCCGGTTTTCTGTGAGGCAGTGGTATCACTCCGGTCGAGCCGGCCCATTCAACATTTTTTAAGTTAATGTTAGGGCAGGAATACATACAGGAATACTGTAGATGTCAAAATACATTTTGATTTCAAGTTTAATTGCTTTCATTTATTAGCTTTCTAAAACATTCCTCGCCAGTTTATTTAATTTACAAAAACACACACTTGTCCTTTTAAATTCCATGTCATATAGCCAGGAAAATAGAAATACTCAAACCGAATATATTCGGCACTAAAACCGAATAATTCGGCCGAATACGAATAGTGAAAAAAGTGCCGAATATGCCGAATACCGAATACCAACCGAATATTCGGCGCATCTCTACTAAGAATGTACACCTGTGCAGGTATTCATAAAAGGAAGACAGGTATAAATAAAAATGATAGGTATAAGAAATACTAAGATTACCTCGGATAAAGGACAACGACCTCGGACCTACACGATATGCTTATTCATATTCACCTAGATACTAACAAACGACAGTCGGTATATTACATATCTGTAAATGAAGTATGGTAGTGGTTCACCTCACGACCTTGACGCTCGCTCGGATTACTTTTGTAATAATTATAGAATAGTCAGCAGTTGAACAACACCGCAAACGGAGACTCAGTGACGCATTACCTGACGGACTATTCAATTGAGAGCATAAAAGCTCGAACTTACGGTAAACCTTAGATTTTCCTGTAAAACCTAACATTTACCTATGTCTTTCACGGACGTCTTTCTTTTACGTCCGTGTTTCTAGGTAAAAGATTTGATTTGAACGATTGATTTTAGCTTTTACCTAAGTACTACTTTTATTTATATTACATGTTGCAAAAGGATTCTGAGAATATCCTTCTTGTTCCATGTTCAAGAAACCAACGACCTCCCGTTCAGAAAGCGCAGGTTCTTTTCAACTAAGCGACCACTTCATTAACTTCGAAGATAATATTGGCATGAACAGCTTCACAGTTGGATACTACCTATTTAAGTAAGGTATGTAAACAATAAAGCCTATACACACCTACATTAAATGATGTTGTTGTTCATGTTAACATTGGTTCCAAATAAATATTTCTTCTTTCTTTCTTTTACTTAAATGACAATGTTGATTAGAACCTTGTGCAGTAGTCTCAAATGTTTTGAGGGAGGGCTATTATGCTGAAATCCGGTTTAGTTACTTCGGGTCTCACAGGTTCGATGCGGTATTTTTATGAGTCATAGCCGTGGCCGGTGAGTGAGAGCCTAGCACGGGGTGTTACCGTCTCCGCGCGGCGATCTGTCGCGGAGTAAAAACAAACTGACTGGGTAGAGTCGGATCCATCCCATAGCCCATAGCCTCGTTATAAAATATAATAGCACTTATCAGCGAACCACGAGTAGTTTTCGCTATTGGAAACGTTCTAATTGACATCACTAAGCTGTACTGGAGATCTTTAGTCATAGTAGTTTATTGCAACATGTTGGTTATACAATAATGTAAATTACATTTGAGAACCTGAACAACATGACCCTGTAAGGGCATCGCAAAAGATTTTGTTGTACTTAATACAGTTGTAGTTTAAATAAATAAATAGAGACAACATTCCAATACATTGTCCTGGTCCCTAACGTTTTCCCTTGTGCTATGGAAACCACGAAGGAACCAAAAAACACCCAGACCCAACATCAAATCAATGTCTGTTGATCAAACTGGATAGCCGGGAAACGCAAGGGTGCGGGAATCGAACCCGTAACCCTTGCGTCTCCGGGCGCTTAAACCAATACGCTGAAATGGTCGTGTCAATCGTGTAAAAAATACTGTCCTACTGCAGGGCAAAGGGCCTCCATTATAGAAAACCAGCCATCGTTACTATGAATGATGGAATTAAACTTAATCACCAATCACAAGCCCGAGTTATGTTCTAAAAATTCGGAACGATACTTTTTTGCTTAACCCGGGAATCGAACACAGGTCGGGATCCTGGCCGGATACATATACTAGACCAACGTCCGAATAGTTTATTCGATCCTAAACAATAGTCGGAAGAGCTTTTACCCCTCTGTAAAGCTCAAATCCGTTCGTGCTTGGAGTATTCCTCTCACCTACGGGATAGCTCAGCTAAATACTCTAGCTGCACTTGACTCAATGAAACGCAGTATTAAGATACTAATAAGACGAAGAGCTACCTAGTAAAAAAACAAGCTTCACAGTCTAGCCCATCGACGTAAAGTAGCAGTTTTCCTGTAATTATTTAAAATTCTGTTTGGGGTGTGCTTCTGAGCTAGCTCATCCCCGAACGAACTGCGGGTTATGATAAATTATCTCCATCTCCATCGTGCGTTATGCGTAACATGCCCTTTCTGCTTTTGTTTTCCCTAATGACTACAACCTCATTTTTTATAGCTAGGGAGAATACCTATGCTGCGTCTGTATAAGATCGCTCCATAGGAGGCTTCGTCCCAGCTCAACTCTATGGCTCAGTATGAAACAAGTGCAAGCCAAACAACAATAAAAATCGCGTATGACTCTCCCATGAAGGAAGGGTTCCGTAGCAGGTAATTTTAAAGGGGAATTCCGGTTTACGATGACGTATTAAAAAACTACATAGATTTCGTTGAAATCCATTTTCGTTGGCAGTTTTATCGATATAAGTTCATCTTATATTAAATTTAGTTCTATCATATTTACCATAGTGTAAAGTGTCTATCAGGCAAACATTCAGTTTAAAAAGAAATGATATTAGAAACCTCAATACCGTTTTTAAAGACATACCTACCTATCCATGGGATAAAAAAAATGAGTTTCAGAATTAAGCTGGGGCGCGAACCCCAAGTTTTTTTTTTCTACTTCGGCATGAAAATAGACGGGTCCCAAGAACAAATTTTAGTAGGTACCATTCTAAATATACCTTTATTATTTTTTACTTTTTAATGTATGATCGGTATTGAATAAACGATTTTATTATTATTAAATTCGTATTGTTTTTACTTAGCAGATACGATTTTGTTCTTGGGACCCGTCGAAATCTTAATGCGGTTCACTAAATACTCTACATGCCAAGTTTTAACAATATAGCTCTTATACTTTCGGAATAAAATTGCTGTGACATAAGTACATACGTGCGTGACGGACAGACAGAAATACATGTATGTATATTATTTTTTTGTTAGGTTACGTTGTTTTGCTATTTTGGCTACGGAACCCTAAAAAGTATAAATAAAAACTATCTTTCCCCCTCTACGAGATCTTTTATCCCTTTTTTGCACTTCTGATGTCTGAGCAAAATAAAGCGAGTCGCGCGATGGCAAAACGGGACAAACAGCATGACGCAATATTGCGTAACATTTATGTTTTTAGCTTTTTATGTGTTCCAAAAATACGGTTATGCATTTCTTCATTATTGAAATGTCGAAACATGTTCTACTATCGGAATTTCTAGGGGGATAACATTAATGAAAATTTAGTTTACGGAACCCAGAGATTTAAATCGTCTGACGGCACCCCTAAAAGGCGGCGGCGGTGAAAAGGGTTTTGTAGGAAACAGGCGGAGCTTAGAGGCCGATAATAAGGAAAACCGGCATTGTCCGAATAAAACGTGTACCGGTATTATCAAAACTAATAAAAGATGCGTAATTTTCTAAATCCCTCTACCTATAAAAAAAGCCCTTTCTGCTTGACCCAAAGGTTGACTGGTAGAGAATGCCTCTTGGCATTAAGTTCGCCTATTGTACGAAGTTTTGTGCAAAAAAGTTTTAAATAAATAAAAAAGGCATTAGAAGAAAACCAAAGCCGTTAATGTAAAAATTCGAAAAACTTGACAAGAAGCCCTCTCCCTAGTTTGAAGTTTAACATTGTTCAATTATCACTAAACTGAAAGCAGTTTGAAACACGACGATATTGTATTGGTAGTGGGGGGGAGGGGGGGTAAACAATTAATGAGGCTGGCAGGTGACCGTAGGGAGTGGCGTAGGGAGTGGCGCCGACCAGGCGGGTGGATGTGGGCTGATATGATGATGATGACTTTGAAAGAAGGATTGTTCTTTTTAGAACTTGGCCAGTTCTAGTGCGTGTCGGGTGACGTGCAATGTAGGTTTCCTTAGTTCTCCATGATGGATATCACCTTCCCAGAGAAAAATCCTCTCAACCTTAACTGGCTATGATTAGATATATAGGATTTTAACCATCATATAAGAGAGATCCACCCATTGATTCCAACTTACAAATTACATAACAGTTAATAATTTACTTAATCAAATGCCTTTTGGAAATCTGTATGTAAATGCGTCAAAACAGACATGAAATTAATTGATGGCGCCCACTGACAATTACGCCATAGAGTATGGTAGCCCCCATCTATACATATAATAAAAATGTAAAAAAGCTGTGTCTGTACATTGAAGATATTTATCTCAAAATAACTTAGGATGACTAAAAAACAGTAACAGAACATGAATCAATGATTTTTAAAATTTTTGTCTGTCTGTTTGTCTGTTTGTTCAAGCTAATCTCGAAAACTACTGAACCAATTCGAATAAAACGTTTTTTATTGTATAGCTGTAACATCAGGGCAACTTATAGGGCATATTATATTTTGAAGACCAGACTCCTTGATGTAGAACCACAACAGCCCAGCTAAATTATAAGAGGTAGGTCAATGGCACCTTAACAAATGTTGTTCAGATTAATGAGTATTTTATGATGCCATGAAAAAAATCTACTATTCAAATAATCATCTTTAAGTCAAGAATCATAAAGTTCACGCAAACGAAGTTGCGGGCGGCCACTAGTTGGTAATAATTCTGTAAAGTATACCTAATAATGTAGAGTCAACTTGGCCTTGAACATTAAATGCCTTACAAAGATGTTTTATTTAAATAAGTTTGTGAGCATTGACTTCGTTAAGTACCTACTATTAAACTGATTTTTAACCTTTCACAAAATAAGCTAATAATTTTATACTTATCAGCCTATACTAAAATCGCAAGTCAATCGGGTATTTTATAAAATGGGCATAGACCATTTGCTAGTAATTAAAGGTCCCAAGGATTTAACCCTTTCAATTTATTTATTTATTTAAGCCTTTTAAATTCCTCTGACAATAATTTTCAATTAAGACACCTTCATTTTGGGACTTTCGTAAAAAACATCGGCCCTGGGGGCAATCTTTACATTAAATCTAATACAAAACAACTTGAGTCTTTAAATAAGAGTTATGACAACTTAGTTGCGAGTTTCCATAAAAGACTCAAGTTGGACACAAATGTAGCCTGATTGTGGAAAAGCTTGTATGAAGAAAAAGGATAGGAAGGACTTCAAGTTGTTGATTTAAACAAGACATTCGGTATTGAAGAAATAAAGTCAATAGGGTTAATCCAAGGGACACAGTTACTTTTATAAAAAAAGAGTAGTTAAATCTCTACATACCAAGAGATCGTTGTACATAACGATTATGGAGTATCTTAACAATACGAACAAATACATGATGAGTTCAATTTCCTTAACTGATGAAATGCGCTAGGTCTGCAAAAAGTCCCAATAAGCTTAATTTTTCATAGGATTAAAATACATAATAATAACAGAGAATTGGGTAAGAGTCATTTCTTAATTTGAGGAAATAGATAATATTTTTTGTAAACATCTATGTCTGAAACAATAACAGCTTTTGGGAAATGTAATGTAAAGTGGACTACATTTTCTGCACTTGAGACTCTATTTCGGTCCATTGTAGGTATGTGATATACACACACAGCTTTCGGGAATAATTCAATACATATTCCCAAAATCCTAGTATGTAGTTACATACTTGAGAAAAGCAGTAAATAAGCATGATTTAAGGTTCAGTATGAAGTCAATCAATATGAAAGAGCCAATTTTCAATTAAAAAAGTGTTGAATTATACTTAACTGAGACAATTACAGACGGCAAGGAAACAACAAGTTTGTTTGTAATGGTTTTGTGCATTAAATGTTTGAAATTAATATCTTACCTATTTGAACACATTTTCAGTAGGTAAGATAACAGTTGGTTAGTTACTATCAATGATACAAATTTTGCCATTTAGTGACACATTGAAGGGAATTACTGGGAGTTAATTTTCAAAAAAAATTGCAAAAAAAAATATTATCATAACCACAATTCCTTCCTAGCCAACTTATTTAAGTTTAGGGGATATAAAATAGGTAAAGAACAACATTAATAAATACATTTCGTTGGTAAAGAAGGAAGAATTAAAAAGTCCTAGTACCTAGCACCTAATAGGACATCAAATCAATGAGGACTACATTACTTGTTCAAAATAATTTTGTAGCTATATAGGTAGGTACTGAAACCTAGCCAAGAGACAAATTTTGTAAAAAAAACTTACTTGAATTTGATACCCATTATTTTGGAAGTAGGTAGGTACTTTTGCACTTTGTTTATTTTATTCACTGAGTTCTCCGATGTTTAAAAAAGCACTGCAACTTGTAACTTGCTATAACCACTTTAAGCTATTATATTTTTAACACACAAAAGTTTTTGCAAATAATCTGCAACTTTTCATTTTACAAACACAAGACCCGACAAGAATACTCATACTCATACTCAATCATTTATTGCAAAACCATAAGTACAATAGATGTTATTATAAAATAGGAACATTATGGACCCTGTCGGGTACGCAACTTAAGGTCAGGAGAGAGGAAGACGCATTTTATTTTAGTTAAAATCTAGAAGTAGGTACTATGTAGCAAATAACTATTAATAAACTAAACAAGACACAATCATTTTGTAGATCCTATAAAAGTATTATCACTAAAATATTCCTTAATATTGTAGTAACTATTATTAATTAGGAGCTCTTTTAATTTATTTGTAAATATTTTGTCGTTCTTTTCGTTTTGTATTATGTCAGGTAGTTTGTTATAAATTTTTATGGAGGAACTATAGGTGCTATTGGAGTTTAATTTTAGTCTTGAAGTTGGGAGAACTAATTTATTTCTATTTCGTAGTGCATAATTACAAGATACGTCTTCGCGTTTTGTGTAAAATTGTCTATATTTTCGAACGAATTTGCATATTTCGAAAATATATAGGCAGGGCAATGTTAATATTTTATATTTTGTAAAAAATGGTTTACAGCTATCTGTTTGGTCTATATTTGCGATGATACGGATTAATCTCTTTTGGAGTATGAACAGGGAAGCTGCGTCTGTACTGTTGCCCCACAGAATGATACCGTAGCTCAGCCAAGCATGTGCGTACGCATAGTATGTTGTTATTGCAGTTTCTATGTTAGTAGTCTTTTTAATTTCACACAACGCATAACTGAAACTCGATATTTTTGATTTAATTCTGTTGACATGGATTTTCCAGTTTAAATGGGTATCTATATCTAAACCAAGTAATTTAAATTCATTCACAGATTCTAATATGCTGCCGTTATAAGTATAATTTAAATTTAATGAAGTTTTTTGATGTGGATGGAAAGTTATGATTTTAGTTTTAGTTAAGTTTATTTTTAGGTTGTGGTCAGTCAGCCAATTAGAGGTTTGTGTAAGCAATGAGTCGAGTTTTCTATGGATTTCGGTACTATTATTACCCGGAGTTAGTAAGGAGATATCATCGGCAAACAGGACGCATGTTTCTTCTATTGTTTTGGGAAGGTCGTTGATATACATTAAAAATAATAGACACCCAACGACACTGCCTTGGGGTATAGATGCATTAATTATCTTACATTCGGAGCGCACGCATGTGATGGTATTGGTGGTGGAATCGAAATGTTCAATATCAACGAATTGCTGTCTGTCCTTTAGGTAAGATGAAAACCATTCATAGGCAGACCCTCGGATACCTAGCCCGTACATTTTATTTAACAATATGTCGTGTTGCACGCTGTCATACGCCTTCGACATATCCAGGAGTACGCCCACACCATACTGTTTGGCATCTAATATTTTGACTACCTCATTTATATATTTATATACAGCTAGGACTGTAGATCTATTTTTCCGGAAGCCATTTTGGGACTCATCAAGTATTTGATATTTTTCGAAAAATTTATTTATGCGGTTACAGATGGCCTTCTCAAAAATTTTTGACGCAGTGGGCAAAAGCGCTATCGGGCGGTAGTTACTTGGGTTTGTTTTTTTATCTTTTTTGTGCACAGGTATTACTATGGCTTTTTTAAGTTGTGACGGGAATGTTCCTTCATTGAAGGATTGGTTAATTAGTAATGTAAACGGTAAGGTAAGTTCTTCTACGCATTCTTTTATCAGATTAGGAGGAAGTTCATCTACACCGTGACTTTTTTTATTCTTTAAAGTTTTTATAATTTTATGTACCTCGAGACTGTCCACTGGACTAAGATAGATCGAGTTAGGTGTCGGTCGGATGACAGGACGGCCGCGGGTAGCGGCGGGTGCGCCAGAGCTGGCGTCGATGGTAGTAGTCTGACCGATCGAGGCAAAGTAATCATTAAAAGAGTTAGCCACTTGTTTTGGATCTGATATTATTTCGTTATTTATGTTTAGTTTTATATTACGTTTTTCTTTTTTGTTAATTTTATTAGTTCTTTCGTTTATTATTTGCCACATGGTTCGTATTGTGTTATTTGAGCGGTTTATTCTTTTAATGTATTGTATTTTTTTTGCGCTGTTTATAGTTCTTTTTAGTATCTTAGCGTATTTATTATAGTGTAGTTTTAATATTGGGTTATTTGTTTTTGTTATGAGTATTTTTAACAATCTTTTATGTTGACACGATTTTTTAATTCCTTTTGTCAGCCAATATTTTTTTGGGTTCGGTTTTATTTTGATTAGTTTTTTTGGTATATTTTGGTTTAAGAGTGTTACCAGTTTGTCATGAAATTTATCGTAGTTTTCATTTATATTATTATGCTTTGTTATTATTGTATTCCAATTTATCATCTTTAGCTGAGATTTAAATTTACTTATTGCCATTTTATTGTAAACCCGTTTTTCTGTGTACCAATTTAAGTGTTTTATTTGTTGTGGTAGTTTTAACTGTATAATTGTTCCGGAGTGGTCTGAAAACCCTAGTTCTTCAACGAAGGTGTTGACATATTTAGTATTAAAGTTCGTAAAGATAAGATCTAGACAAGTAGATGAGTTTGGCGTGATATGTGTCGGTACTTTAATGTGTTGGCTAAAATTACATTCTAGCATTAAGTTGAGAAATTCGGAAGTTTTATTATTATGTTTCAGTATATCTATGTTAAAATCCCCGCCTATTACAATATTATATTTAGAGTATTTCTTATTTAAATATTGTATAACTACTTGTAATCGGTTAAGAAATGCCTCTTCTTCCCTTCTATTCCAATACATTACAACAATTAACGTATTCTCTTTACATAGCTCTACCGCAGTTATTTCTAAAATGTATTCCAAGGACATGCTTGTGATATCGCTCTTTTCTATATATTCTATGTGATCTTGTAGTAGTATGCAGACACCACCTCCGGCTCTATTTTTTCTATTAAACGAAGCTGCTATTCTGTACCCGTTAAATTGTATTAGATTTAATTTTGCTTCCGTCAACCATGTTTCAGAAATACATATAGCTTCGTATATAGGGTTATCATGTATAAATGCTTCTAGTATATCTTGCTTATTATATATGCTCTGTATATTTTGGTATAGAATACTAAACTGTCGATTTTTTCCGAAAGGAATGGTTAGAGTTATTTGTACATTTGTCTTCTGCTGATAGCTGGTAGATCTGGTTTTCCTCTGGTGTTAATCCCTCCTTTCTTGTACTGTCCAATACTGTTATTGCTTCGCTGGTGTCAAGCGTTTCGTTGATATGTGTTACTTTCCCTTGTATGTATAGTTGGTTGTTTCGTATCACTGCATGCAGTCCGTTATTCCGAGCTAGAAGCATTTTTTCTCGCATAGCTTTTCTTTGCAGTCGGGCCGGTCTATCTAAGAATTCTGATAACGATAGGCCAGTTTTATATAAGTAGTTATTATTATCAATCAAGTACTTTACCATTCTTTTACTCATCAACTCTACGACTAATGGCCGCGGTCGGTTTCCATTTTTATTGTAACGCCCTAAACGGTAAGTATCTTCAATATAACCACTTACATTAACATTCATCAATTCTTGAAATAGCCCATGTAGTCGATTGTATAAATCACCTTCTGCTTCTTTAGAGTACTCATCCAGACCAAATAATACAAATTTTCTGCTATTGTTTTCATCGCTCCGATCATCCTTTCTGAAAGACGATTTTTTTGTCAATAATGTATTCATATCTTTTTTTAACAACTCATTTTCTTTTTGCAGTTTATCAATTTTTTTAGTTATTTGATCTATTTCCAACTGTCTGTTCTTGTTTTGTTCATTTAGAATAGTAAAATCTTGTTTAAACTCTTCCTTAACTATTTTTATTGCTTTTTGGACTTCTGTTTGTATTGTGCTCTGCAGCTGTAGTATAATATTCTTGTTGTTTTCATGGAGGCTTCGAATTATCACGTCGCTTACACTCTCCAAGGTTAATTCGTTCTGCTTACTTGATTGCGACCTGCTCGGGCATAATGTATCGCCCAATAGAGACAGGTTTTCCGAGTCAAGAGTGTCATTATTTTGAGGGGTCTTATTCTTTCTTAGGGTCCCTATCACCGGTGATTTCACCTGTTGTTTATTTATAGGAATGCTTCTTATTGGCGTCTCTATTTTTTCAGATGTTGGTGGTTTGCTGTAGCAATCGGGACATTTCCATTTTTGTTTGTGTTCCATTGTCATTGTGTTGTTAAATCTTACAAGTGGAACATTGGCACAATCTAGGTCATATCTACCGTCACAATATGAGCAGGTGAGGAACTCCCTTTTTGGGAGGTTTTTGCTACATCCAGCGCAAAGTCGAGGCATTTTTGGATATAAATATTGCGAAAATTGAGAAAAATCTTGTATAGCGCCCTCTGTTAACGAGGGGCGAATTCACTTATGAGGGTTCTTTTAAGTACTCTGTGGGTTCTTGTAGTAGTGAAGCCGCACACGAAGTAGTTCGACCACTCGCTACTAGATGTCGCTAGGGAGACTACTCTGACCTCTGAGTCCTTCAATTTGGCGATCGATTTGAATTTAGCGGTTTTTCACTTTTTCGCTTTTCACTTTTATTTCTAAGTAATTATGTAACCAAAATAGTTCTACAGTTGACACTTTTAATTTATGCACTTTTAGATTAAGTATTATTCATTTCCCAACATGAATTTGACGATAAATTGAAAATTAACTTCGTTATCACTGTTCAATATTTGTTCCACTTTACTTATTTTTTAGTGTTCAGATTCTGCAGATAACACTTGCACACATGAGTTATTGTTTTATTAACGCTTTGCACTAATTTTTTTACAAAACTGGACACTTTTTATATTTTTACGAAATTAATTTACGGAGCTGTTTGTTTACGTTGCGCGTGGCGCCCTCTCTCCAGGATAAACAGGTCAACCCATCATGACATTGCTTGAAGAAATAAAATTATGAGTGAGTTGTGTGTGAGTGAACTGAACGAAGTGAACGACAAATGCAGGGGCTATAACGAAGCCGTCCCGTAATAAATGAGAATATACCTGTCGCATCCAAACAAAGGTAACACACTGCGCTAATGAAAGAGAGAACGTAAGCTGCGATTCGGTCGTACCGTCCGGTTCGTTTTACACTCTCCTCCTCCTCTTGGACTTTTTTAAGCCCGCTCCACACTTAGTCCGAGAATTACGAGCGAGTGTTCATTCGGTCATTGATTGAATGAACGTTATATTTATCTTTTTCTTAGTCTGTGTTCCTGTTCACACATTATAAAAAAAAGGAAAGGAATCTGTCAAGCACTTTTTGCTGCATGCAAGCAAATTGCAATTTTTATTTTGTTTGCAAAGTTACAAGTCGAGGGCGGAGATTGTGACAGTTTTTTTTGTGATTTGTTATTTCTAGATCTAGATTTTCGTATTTACATTTACTTTGTTACATACATTTACGGTTAAAAGATTATTTTTGACTATATTGGTTTAAACATTTTATGGAAAAGGCCTGTGATAAGGTAACATTATCAGAAATGGCAGCAGACGAGGGAACCTCCGAAACTTCTCGTCTAGTTTCTAGTAACAGTACGTCAAAACCCAGTTACTTAAATCTAGTCACCAATGTGTGTGCGATCGTATTCATTGGAATCATCATCTACTGCTGCTTTAAGGATGGCGCTTCTTTATTTGCTTTTCATCCCACCCTCATGGCTGTAGGGGTAAGTGAATCCTTTTATTTAATAATATAACAAACGCCTGTCCTTTTTCACCTTTTCAAAAATTTAATTAAATTTGCAACTGTTTTTTTTTCAGTTTTATGGCCTTGCCTTTAACTGATCCTGACTTAATTATTATATTCTAATTATAACTACCCTACAAATCTCTTCCCTTTTATTCATGTTCCTTCCATATCTGTTGCATTGGCTAATGCACAAATAGAACAGGTTCATTTAAAATACCAACATAGTTTTTTATTAAACATAATCAATATTGTATTTTTATTTTGCTGTTTTATACTTCACAGTGGTTGTTCATTATGACCTCGGCTGTCAACGCAATAACCCCTGGTGATTTGGCTACGGAGTGGATGCCAATACGTCTGCGCAGTGCTCGTCACTGGGTCCTTCAAGTTGTTGGCGGAATTGTTCTTCTGACTGGATTCTTGATTATAGTGATAAACAAAATAATAATAGATAAACCACATTTTTCCTCACTACATGCCAAATTTGGGCTAGCAGCATTATTTTTCATGGTGACGACAATGCTAGGAGGTATAGGTGCACTGTATAGCCTGAAGCTGAAGCACTATCTTGCCCCCTTATACACAAAACTTTTGCATGCTTCTGTGGGTCTGATTACTTTTATATTGGGAATTATCACCATAAGTCTGGGCTTATTCTCAGATTGGTGGGATAACAAAGTTGGAGACAACATTTTAAGATACACCAGTCTCTCACTAGTTATGCTGGTAATGCTGTTCACAATATTGAGACCATTGTTAAAAATATATTTTCGTCTCAAGGAAAGAATGGACAACTCAAATTAAACTATCCTTGTCTGGCTATCTACCTAAATCACATTAAAATCATGGCTAGAAAATGAAATAATCACAATTTATTTTGCTTTCTTAAGAATAAAGGTGCTCTTTTTAAGTTAAGGTGCTTACTTCACTGCATTATGTGATATTATGTTACTTCATGTTTTACATTTACAGATAAATGTAATATTCTGAAAGTCATTGCTAGTAATATTATTTTTTTAAGTCTACACTTTTGGAATTTGAATAGTAGATAAATATCAAATTATAAATATCTTCATAGCTCTCTATCACTCTACAAATGAATTTTATATATTCAAAATTTATACAAAAAATTCAATAATAGAGGAGTTTTTCTTCCTAAAAAGTATTTTATGTAGGTATTTCTCTACAAAATAAATTTAAAAATCTATTTATTAAAACAAATTGAATTTATGTATTTTTTTTATACTCTTTAAAATATTGAATTTACCATTAATATAAACTATTTTGTCAAACTTCTATGATTAGAATAAGTATAAATATTATTTATGTATTACAATCCCTATATGTAATATCAATCTTTCTGAAGACTTATTAATTTTTTTAAAAACCTACCCAGGTTACAGTCATACATAATAATTTAATAGGTATAATAGTTTATTGCCCAAAGTTAACTGTAATTGTGCACAATTTTTCAGTTTTCTGTCAGAACCAATTTAGATGTGATGTGTCTAATGTGGCTATGTCTCTCCATCTGTATTAAAGATGCTTCTGAGAATCTTAAAGCTGCCTGAACATTTGGTGATAATTATTCAATGATTTTCAAAATCAAGAACTGTACCTACTACTGATTTTTTTTTCTAATACTGCATACCCTGCAGTAGGTTTATTTTTTCAAATTTACTAGGGTTACACTGATTGAGATTTAGATCTGATATGATCTGATATAAAAAAAACTACTAGTGCTGGCTTTAATTCTGGACTAGTAAAATGATGTTTATTACTTATGGTGTTCCTGTTAGTTCTTCAATCTTATTACAAATCCTAGACTCAAATTTACATAATGTATTATACATACATATTTATTGTAGGTATTTATTTTTAATTTTATTCAATCATTCGTTCAGTATTGTTTCGTGTTACTTACACATTGAACTTGTTTTTGTTTACAGTAAAATATTTTGAAAATCGTTTTAGGCAAGAAAAAAATAATATTAAAGTCAGTACCGTTTTTTATAGATGGTTGGATTTTGGATTCCTTGAGTAGGTACATACCTACCTACATTAAAAATGTCTTCAGTTCAGTGTATGCCATAAATGTAAATATAATGGCGGCCCTGGTTTAATGAATTAATCACATTATTTCCACCAACTGGAGAATCTTCACAGGTTGAGAAAACCCATGTGCTGTTTATAGAGCTAGAAGTGTGTTTTGGTCGACAGCAAACATTTGTAATAAAATAATATCTTAGGAAGTCACATGTAGGTAACACATTATTTCAAAAACTCCATCTGTAGGCCAAAAGAGACTTGTCGCACTATGCACAATATCACTGAAACAGGGTAAATAAAAATCTTATAAGCTCAGATCAAAACTGAGATGTGCCAAATATTAATAAAAATGTTTTTAAAAATGTATTGTAATGTTTAGTATGGTAACAAATTATGCATTGTAAAATTATGCATTGAAAACGTTTACGATGTCGATAATTATAATAATATGTTACCTTTGCATCCCTATTTTAAAACAAATGTACTCAACATCATTACTTTTCATAAACAGGTTGGAAAAAAACATTGGTCCCTAGAGGGATACGGATACTATCACAAAGTACAGTCAGCCACACATCAGGGGGTCTAATTTGAAGTTGGCAAATACTTTCGTTCGGTTGAGCTGAGAGTCAACCAAACGTAATTTGTTTTGCGATAACGAAATGTCTTTGAGACGGACACTCTTTTACGATCGGGGACCATAGAGTTTTGAAATCAATTGAAGTGCCGCCGAAAGATTATGTTATGGCGTCTCCACACACTGATCAATTGAAGCAATTGAATTTTATAAACAATGCAGGTGATAGACATTTACATAATAAATAATTTTGTCGATTTTCTTACTGTAGAATTGAGCTTTCAAATCTCCGGCATTTGTAACAAGATATAGATATTACTAGCTGTCACCCGCGGCTTCGCTCGCGCCCCCAACTTTCTTAAAATGGGGAGTATGAAGGGGGCAAAAAGTAGCCTATGTTACTCTCTATCCCTATAACTATCTCCACTTAAAAAATCACGTCAATTCGTCGCTCCGTTTTGCCGTGAAAGAAAGACAAACATACAGACACTTTTCCATTTATAAAAATTTATATTTACCCGTTACACTGAAAATACTTGACGATAGCTACATTGCCTATTGAT